>JASDQU010010937.1:108213-127014 GCA_032191745.1 Picea mariana | reverse complement strand
CTTATGAAAGCATTATCCTCAATGCTTGATGTACAACCATATACTAGGTTTCCATGGATAAGTGTGGACCATAGTGCTAAAGTAGACTAGAGAACTAGGGTCTCATTGAGAAATGGTAGCCACCATGCTGAAGTAGTCCAATGGCCATTGTAAACCAGGCTCCCATGTCCAATTTCTCATGTGAACCCCACATGGAAGATATCGATGCCCAATAACCAACTGAAAAATGATGCTCCCAATACTGACACCTATCATGTGGATCCAAATAAGAATATCCATCAACATAGTGGGAGATAATCAAAGATGAATCTAGAAGGAACAATACCATTGTAGAATATACAGGGTCCTCTTACATTTATTATATCTAACTACCCATTTATTATATATAAATACCATATTGGGCCTTATTTAATAATATAGTGGACCTATCCCACCTTACATTGAATGACCTCCATTATTATCACTATGGGCCCTCTGGGCCCCCCTACTACCTCTCTAGCTACCTTACATTCTCAGAGGGAGAACTACTGATTTTCGATGGACCGTTTGATCCAGTGGATCAGTGGAGAAGTTAAGGCCGAGTGTCTTTCAACACTCGCAAATTCAGGAGGAATAGTTACCCTCAGATTTGGATCAACGACGACCGTTGATCTTGTGGTTTTGAATTTCGACACTTCGGGAGTTGGAGTGTGGAGAAAGTTATGACCTGGAGATCTTGAGTTGTGAAATCTCAATATGCGAAATCTCGACATGATCTAGATCGCCATATCGAGGAGGAATCAGGATCGTCGATCCATAGCAAGGAAGTCACGAGTTTAGACTTCAGAAGAAAGGACAGTAGTCACATCAGGAACTCACGAGTCACAAAATCTCAACAAGCTCAGAGGCAGACCCTAGGATGTGACTGTGGTCACATGGTTAAGGCATAAGGCAGGAGTTAAAGATCCGTTAGCCCATTTCAGGGTTTTGGGAGTCAAAGGAGTCAGAGTGACTCACAACAGAAATCATGAAGTCGCAAAATCCAAAATCACCCTTTCGGGTCACGTGGAGTGGAGGTTCGTGCCTAGTGCTTGTTTACATAGGCATAACTTCTAATAAGGACCTGTGGTTATATGTGTTGGAAATTCCAGTTGGGAATCAAGGATCCATTTTAGTTCAAGGAATTGAAAGATCCAAAGACTTAGAGGTCAAGCAGAACCTATAGAGGTAGGGGTGTTGCGTCAGGTGGTATCAGAGCTTAGCTAATAGCTTTTGTTTTCTATAGAGGGAAGACAAAGGACAGTTGTGATTTGAATTCTGTGTGGAAAGGGAAATGAGAGAAATTCATTCTCAATTGGATGCTATGGAGATGACACAGAGACGAACAGATGATACTGGAGATATCAGTGAGGCTGAAAGAGAAAACAAAGATGTATCTAAAGAAGAAGTTGTAGTTGAAGATGTTGTAGAGAAATGTCTATTCAAATTCATTGCAAGAATAGGGGCCAGAGAAAAAATGGACATCCCGATGTATGAAGGTAAATTAGATGTTGAGGAGCTATTATATTGCTTTAGAGCTATGGATAAATACTTCGACTATGAGGATATAAAAGAAGATAAGAAACTTAAACATGTTGTCACTAGACTGAAAGGGCATGCAGCACTATGGGGGGATGAACTACAGGCTGACAGGTGTTGCAAAGGTAAACAACGAATCAAAAGTTGGGATAGGATGGTCACAAAGATGGAATCCGAGTTTATAACCAGAAACTACCAAATTAATTTGTTTCGAAGAATTCAAAATTTGGGATAGAAGGGGATGGCAGTGAAAAGCAAGGGTATTGAGATCCATAGGTCTTTTAATGCTAAGCCGGCGATCATAGATGGTCGACTACTCAGGCAAGGAATGGAGTGCTAGGGATGAAAAGCAAGCAATCGAATGGGTCACAGTCAATCCACAGGGTTGTTGAGTCATACAGGGATGAAGGCCACAGGAAATCAATCAACCAAAAATCAGCTAGGCTAAGAAAAAGGGGTCTTCTATCAATCTAAACATCCAATA
Organism: Picea mariana; assembly: GCA_032191745.1. Classification (NCBI taxonomy): domain Eukaryota; kingdom Viridiplantae; phylum Streptophyta; class Pinopsida; order Pinales; family Pinaceae; genus Picea; species Picea mariana. Next base: position 124,973 of record JASDQU010010937.1, on the reverse strand, counting down.
CATTTACCAATCAATATGCAAATCAAAGCATAAGTCCTAAAGCCTTCTACTCTACAAAATAAAAGAGAGTACCTTTGCCTGATCACCCACTTTAAATGACGTCCCGTGCTCCATACAACTCTCGCTCGCTGATCGTCGAGACCTCACCCGTACCACCCAGCCAATGCTAGGGGTACTCTTCTTCCTCCTTAGCCCCCCAAGATACAAAGGGGCCATGTACACACTATCCAGAGATTAGTCTAGCACCCAGCTTGCCTCACAAGGCTAAGCTACCACTCTTCTCCGAGCTGGGTATCCCAACTCCCACAAGTAAATCAGTCAAGTCAATATTTCTGCAACGTAACGTTACGCAAACAGAAGATGATCTGTCCTCCTTCCCCTCCCTTTCTTTTATAGAGTTTCTAACTTCCTTTCTTTCCCTAAATCTCATTTAATTAAATTTTTAATAATAAATTCTCAAAAATTCCTCTCTGTACAAGTGTCCCTCATCCCCTACAATCCTCGATGAATTAATTTCTTTAATTAAGTGATTATCTTTATTTCCCTCACCCACCTAGAGTTACTACTAGAATCACTCCTATGTGTCCCTAGATTCCCTTATAGGTTTTAAAGGCTTTCCTTATTATGAAATTGCTAATTCAGTTTAAAATTAGAAATCTCTTAAATGTAGATTCTTTACTAAGTTGACTTCTCGCTTTTTTCCTTAAGTTCCCCTTTTTCCTTTTTATGTTACCTCTTTTCCCTAGTTTCCTATTTTTTGATTTTCCCTCTTTCCCCTTTTACTTAGAACTCAAAAAGGCAGGTGTGGAATTTAATCCCCTTTTCCTTTTATCATTAGTTTAGTATCTTTTTAGATTATAAAAAGATAAAATAATTAATTCCCTCTTTATAATTTATATCCTCAGATTTTATTTCTTATGAATAATTTAATTTCTTACTCCCTTCATGTTACAAAATTTTATGAAGAATCATAATTATCATTTAAGTGGTTTTTATTTTTAAATATCATTATTTTATTTTAATTTATCTATTTATTTTATTTACCTTTTTTTTATTTTCTTTTTATTTATTTTTTTTAAAAGTAGACAAAATTTACCCCTAGCGTAATTTTAGGATTAGAACTTAGATTTTGTACTGGGTGACATTTACTTAGGGAAATTGTTTTAAAATTTCTTAACATGTTATTTTCCTTAGGGCCATTGAGGTTCATCCCTCTATCATCATCAAAGCGACGTGCCCTGCAGGACACACTAGGTGCTCCAAGAATGTCACTCGCCTCATCTATTCCTTTGTGCGATGTGTTATTCAGGATGCACTACGTGCTCCAAGGGTTCCACTCGCCTCTTGATTGATTGGCAGACATCAATAACCCCTAGAGGCAACACTCCACCAGGTGAACTTGTGGGAACTAACGGCCTCTAAGGAATAAGGCCCCCACCTTATTGCGTGCCCATTAGAATCATCATGAGCAACTATCGCAGTCTGCCCCCATGGCATCGTGGGTCCTCTCAAACTAGGTAATCGTTAACCTATAGTTTGATCCATGGCGGGAGTGCTACTAGGCTATGGCAAGGATTCTCTCCACACCTCTCCCTCAACATCTCTGGTAGTCGTGTGTGACCCCTTTACTCCATATGTGAGTCTAGTCGGCAAGCTATCATCATCCTGCATCATCAACAAATCATGTCAAAACATATCCACATCATATCATCTAGTCAGATGCACTAATATCACAGTAAAAAAATCAAACCCCGAAGGCACACTCCCTAACTCGATCCAGAGTCCAAGGGGTTCCATCGATGCCTCTGCATCCTCAAGCTCCAAAACCCTGCACACTCAGTAAAACCGAGTCAATAGCACCTGTCTATGTCAATGTAGTAAAACAACATGTCATCTACCCATAATGCATCATAATCAAAGTCAAATGTTTTAATATCATAATAATCCATATCACTTGCGAGAAAGTGTCCTCAAAGAATAAGTTTGCTCAATGTGCCAGAGCGGGATGTTACATACACCCCCTCTTGGTCTAAACTTCATTCTGAAGTTTCATGGTATAAATACTAAAATAAGTGTATCACGGTATCATATGTCTATCTATCAAAGAAAATGGAAACTGCTGGCGCATAACATATGCGTCCTCCCAGGTCGCTAAGTGCGGACTATACTTTTCCCACTGGACCTTGACCTGATCTACAGTTTGACGTCGTAGCTGTCGAATACGATGATCTAAGATGTGGACCGACTCAGCCATGAGCGCTCCCTCATCCGATACCTGTAAGGAGCTCATGTCAATAACATGTGTAGGATCACTAATATAATGTCTCAAAACAGATACATGGACAACATTGTGCATATGCCTCAAAGAATCAGGCAAGGCTAGTCGATAGGCCACGGGCCCCTTTCTCTCCACAATCTCGAAGGGTCCCATGAACCTAGGAGATATTTTATCTCCCTTCCCAAACTTGATCGAACTCTTATGTGGTTTAACCCACAAGAAGACTCGATCGATGACCTCGTAACTATGGTCGACACAGTGCGCATTGGCATATCTCTTATGTCGATCCTGTGCTTATTTAATCCTTTGTCTTATTATTTTCATTTTCTCTTCCATTTCTTGGATCGCTTCTCGTCCCACCAAGACCCTATCCTCAAGCCGATCCCAACTCAAGGGCGTCCGACACAGTCGCTCATAAAGAAACTCGAAAGGCACCATCTTAATGGTGCTCTGGTAACTGTTGTTGTAAGCAAACTCCACTAGTGGTAATAATTCCTCCCAATGCTTTTGTTGGTCCATCACGTACATGTGCAACATGTTCATTCATTCAGTCTGTCCATCAGTCTCCAGGTGATACGCAGTACTAAAGTTAAGTTGGGTTTCCAAGGCCTCTTGGAAACTCGTCCAAAATCGTCCGGTAAACACCGATCCTCGATCGGATATAATCCTCTTAGGCATGCCATGCAGCCTCACAATCTCACTGATGAAAACTCTAGCTATGTCAGGTGCCTGATATGTCGTACGCACAGGAATAAAGTGAGCACTCTTCATTAAAGTGTCTACTACTACAAAAATCGAGTCATGTCTCCTTGTCGTCAGTGGCAATTCAACAATAAAATCCATCGAAATAACCTCCCATTTCGATTATGGAATGGCATGTGGTTGTAGTAATCCTGTTGGGTGTCTATGTTTGGCATTTACTTGCTAACTTTCTAGACATCTGGCCACATAGTTGACTATGTCTGCCTTCATTCCCTTCCAAAAGAATAAGGGTTTAAGGTCTGCCCTCATCTTTGTGACTCCTAGATGAGCCATGTATACTGCTCTATGAGCCTCGCTTAGGATCAACATCCTCAACTCATCATTTGGTGATACGTAGATCCGACTTTTAAACCTCAATAAGACATCACTATCAAATGAAAAACCCTCAAATTGTGGTACCATCATTGTGTTTTGTCTGATAAAACCCTCGACCTCCTTGTACCAGTCATCGTTACGCTGTAAAGTTAGAATCTTTTCACGTAGATTTGTCTGAAGAGTCAACATCGAAAAGATGTGTGGTCTCTGACTCAATGCATCTGCCACCCTATTCACTATCCCTTTTATGTATGTAATCTCGAAATCGTACTCACTAAGAAATTCTAACCAACGTCGTTGTCGCACGTTCAGGTCACTTTGCGTAAATATGTGTTGTAGTCCACAATGATTAGTCTTTAGTTCAAATTTTTTTCCAACAAGGTAGTGTCTCCAAACCTTCAAGGCATATATGATGTCTAATAACTCCAAATCATGCGTCGCATAGTTCTCCTCATGCCTTATCAGTTTCCTTGAAATGTAAGCGATCGCTCATCCGTCTTGCATCAAGACCCTGCCTAAGCCTTCTTTGGATGTGTCAATACATACCAAGAAATCCACGTCCATGTCAGGGACCTTTAGTATCGATGTTGTTGTCAACAATTCCTTAAGCCTCTGAAATGATTCCACACATTTCTCAGTCCAAACAAACTTCTTGTTTTTCTTCTGCAATTCCATGATCAGATTTTCTCTCTTCGAAAATCCCTCGACGAACCATCGATAGTATCCTGCTAAACCCATGAAGCTACGCACTTCTGGGACATTCGTAGGCACAATCCATTCTATAATAGCCTCGACCTTGGCTAGATCCACAGCGATGCCTTCGTCGGAGATGACATGCCCCATGTAGTGAATCCTCGATTGATAAAATGAGCATTTGGACAACTTCCCATACAAATTGTGCTCTCGCAAACACTGTAGTACCAAGCATAAGTGCTCGTCATGCTCCTTCTTCGTACGAGAGTAAATCAAAATATCGCTAATGAACACTTGGACGAACTTGTCCAAGTACTCACAGAACACCTCGTTCATCAAACTCATAAATACCCCTGGGGCGTTTGTCAGTCCAAACGGTAAAACAGTAAAATCGTAATGTCCAAAACTCATCTTAAAGGCGGTCTTAGAGACTTCATCCTCCTTGATCCGTAACTGGTGATACCCTGAACGCAAATTGATCTTGGAGAACATCACACCCTTCATTTGATCGAACAGGTCATCAATTCTCGGCAACAGATACTGATTCTTGAGCATGGCCTTGTTCAGTTGATGGTATTCAATGCAAAGCCTCCATGATCCATCCTTCTTTCGTATGAAAATAATAGGTGCACCCCATGGTGACACACTAGGACGTATCAGGCCCAGGTCCAACAACTCCTTCAGTTTCATTTTCAACTCTTGTAACTCCGAGGTCAACATATGATAAGGCGTTCTTTCTATTGGTTCAGTCCCCGGTTTTAGGTCTATGGTAAACTCCAACTCCCTCTCCGGTGGCATCCTAGGTAAATCCTCTGGAAATACGTCTGCAAACTCTTTCACTACTGGAAGGTGTTCTAGACCTTTTGCTACTCCTTTCTCGTTTAATGTAAGGATCACATAAAGCTTTCACCCCTTGCGCATGCTCTTCTGAAGTTTCAAGGAAGAGATGAACCTCAGGGAAACTCCATGGTTCCATCCTACAATCACCTATCTCTGTCCCTCTTCATCTACCAAGCTCAACCATTTTGTCTTATAGTTGAGTATCACCTCATGCGATTCCAACCAATCCATACCTATTACGACATCATAGGATCCGAAGATCATGACGTACAGGTTGGCCCTGGTGACAAACTCTCCCAGGCTAAGGACACAGCCTGCAACCCTTCCTCCGACCTTCTGTTTGGCTCCTGAAGCCATCTCCGTGAAGCTAAACTCGTCTTGTTCAACTACCTTTACCTTAGTCCTTTTTAGCACTGCACCAGAAATGAAACTATTGGTAGCACCGGGATCTATTAAAATACTAAGCATTAGGTCAGTGACGGTACCTGTCATCTCAAGCAAAGTCGACTGGTGCTCTTCCTGGCGGTTATTCACCGCTCCATGAATCCGATGGGCCTTGCCCATATCTCTCATGGTAGTGGGTCTGGCTGATCTGGACACTCTAGTCCTCTCCATAGGGAAGTCTCACTGGTAATGTGGCTCCCCACATGTCCAACACCCCTTCTTCGGCCCATTAGTCCTAGTACCTGAAGTATAAAATGACGACCCACTGGCCTAGAACCCTGGTCTATTCTGCTGAATAGGCCTAAACTGCTGCTGCTGCGCGCGACGCTACTATTGATGTTGTGGTCCTCGATAAGGTGTCCGCTGCTGAGGTGTCGATCACCGAGGTGTAGTGAATGTGAATCCCCTCTAGAATCCATGATATCCCGATGTATGTCTGGCTGGTGTCTGATGCTACTGTGCTCCCGATGAAACATGCTCTACTAGTATCGTTGGAGTCCTGGTCTAACCCCCACTGATAAGCTCCTCCTCTACTATGATTGCCTTCTGGACGACATCATGCAAGGTATGAGGCATCAAAATCCTTACCCTTGCACGCAGGTTGTCGTTAAGGCCAAACAAAAACCTGTTGACCTTAAGTCTCTCAGTGTTAAGGTGCGGAGGATACCAGAGCAGCTCCATAAAACGAGCCTCATAATCGGGCACCGTATGACCTCCCTGTCGTAAGGCATTGAACTCATTGAGCTGATGCTCAATGAATTCCTCTGAAAGGTATCTCTCTCAAAACCATTCCTCAAACAATTCCCATGACACGTCTTCGACGGCCATGTTCAGCTGCGGTAGGAGCATCTTCCACTAGAGAGGAGTGCTCCCCTTTAGTTGAAAGACCACCATGCGGGCCTTCACGTTGGAGGTATAATCATGAAGTGCGAAGCACATCACCATGTTCTCCAACCATGCCTTGGCAGCTGCATCATCCGAGGCACCAAATAACTCAGGAAATTTGACCTTCTCAAGTTCACGGTGAATGCTACCAGTACTGACCGGAGCGAGCGATGGAACCTCAGCAGGCGCCAGCGCTTTGACCTTATCTCTGTCCAAACGGTTGATCAGTGCCTCGGACATGCGCTGAAAAGATTTTGTCATTCTGACTACATCGCTAACTACTATCTGCTCCTGTCCGAGAACCTGCTCATCTCCTTGGGGTTTAGACCCCTCGGGCGTGGATGCTACTGGAGGCATCACACCTCCTCCCCTAGCACCCCGTCATCTACCTCCGCAACATCCTCTAACCATGATTACCTGCACACACACAAGTCAACTCGATTAGAAACAGTATAATCAAATCATATCAACGAAATTCGTAGCGATCCAAAGTCGCAGGTTGAACCCTGCTCCGATACCACATCCAACGAACCTCTCATTCGTCACATCATCAACCTCTCAAAGAAAGTACAATTTTTTTTTTGTGTGTGTGCATGTGTACAAGGGTAAATGACATTATATTCTACGTCGCAACACGACGACGATCATGACGCATGCAACTAAAACAACAACATGACGACCTAAGACAGACATCAAGCATTTGGAAACAATGAACGACAATCAACCAGAAAATACAAGACAAACTACCCACTCGTCCTACCCTGCAATGGTTAGGACCTCCAGAACACATAAACAATGCTCAAGCCCAGGTTCCCATCGATTTTGACCATTTAAGGTCTCAGGGCTAGCAACTGTTCTAAGGAACTAGGAGGTGTCTACATCTCGTCCGACACAAGCAGACCAAGCAATTAAATGTTTACAACCAAGTACAACAATAATTAAATGAACAACCACATCCTCTATGGAAGGCACAAGTCAGAAAAGACTCAGACAACAACCAACCACTATTTAAGACAAGGGCATTATCTACGACTCAATTGACATTAATTATAGATCAATTACTGCATTTAATTTCCATTAATCGACGAGTTACCAAACCCAACCTTAAAAATAATGTAAATTTAATTAATTGCAAAATCCCCATTTACTAATATCATAATAACTTATTGTACTTAGTTCAAAAAGACATTACATTTTATATGTTATCAATAACAATAAAATTACAATAACATTACAATAACATAATAATAACATTACATTTTATATTACAATAACATTGCAATAAAATAACAATAACATTTACATTTTATTTTATATTACAATAACATTACATTTACATATTACAATAACAATATATTACAATAACATTACATTTACATATTGCAATAACAATATATTACAGTAACATTACATTTACATATTACAATAACAATATATGTTATCAATAACAATCACATTTAAATTTTATTTTATATTACCATAACATTACAATAACATTACAATAAAATAACAATAACATTACATTTTATATGTTATCAATAACAATAAAAATTAGCGGCCCAACCACTATCCCAAGTAAAAGCAAAAGTTAGCAACAAGAAAACTAATGGCTATGAGTGCATGCCAGAAATCAATTGGGCAACTGATGCGCGCATGCTAGGAAATCACGAATCAATTTGGCAGCTATCAATGGCAGCTGTCAGAAACTAGAATCAATTCGGCAATTTTCAATTTGGAAATTGTCAGAAACCAAGAATCAATTCGGCAATTTTATCCTGACAGTGTCATAGAGAAACCCTTTCACCGTCGTACATAATGTGACTTGCAAAGATGAAGGCACAGACAACCGATTATACAGTTCATAGAGGGAGGGTGTAAACAACATTCACCAAAACATGACTTTATACATTTTGCAGAGGCAAAAAGAATTGTATGAATTTAACACAGTGCAGAGGCGAAAATTGTATGAATTTAACACAGTTTGCAAGGGAAAAGTGGACAATTTTAACATCGTGCAGAGGCGAAATTATATGGTTTTGATATGGTTAGCAGAGGCGACATGATACGAATTCACTACAGTTGCAGGGGAAAATGTTAAGAGTTTAAATGGTATCCGTTCAAGCTTTAAATCGAGTTACAATCCATTCATTGCCAGATCTATGATTCAATGCCAAACATATATGCGCCTTATTCATGACATGCGTCCATTAGAAAGCGGAATGTTGGAGTGAGTTAAAAAGTTTTATGATGTAAACTGTGTAAGAAGTTTTGAAATACAGAAACCAAATTCCCCTCAATCCTGGCAATGCCTTAGATCTCATCTTGAGCATTGTTGTCCAAACATTGCACAACTTCAAGATTTCAACAAAATTCTAAACATAAAAATGCATTTACAGTCCATTTAGAGCGATGGTTTTCATAGAAATAAGATTATTAAATCTATTTCTCATATTTTCAACTTTTAATCTATATTAAGCAATGTTGTTATACTACGTAATACAAAAGCATAGGCAAATGCTTCTTTGATACTCTTGTCTCTGTTCACTTTGGAAATTCATAATTTATAATCCATCTGGTGCAATGGTTGACCTTGGTTCCAATACGTTTAAGGTTGGAACAGTTCGATGCAATATCATATGTTCATAGCATTCAATCATAGTTTCCAATCGTGGTCTCAAAGATAAAAATTCACATGCAAATAATGGCAGTCACCAAATCACCATAGTCGGCATCGATCAAGTCATTATGAGGTTGTGTGAGGTCACTAATTTAAAAATAGATTTAACATTGCATACAGTGGGTGCATTTTACAGAACTTATAATAACACAATCAATAATAAATCGCTAAGCCTATATAGAAAATTACAATAACATAATCGAAGAATGTATCACTGTGCAGTAACCAGAATATGATATAACTCTGGCATGCATTAAGAATTAACATTACTTCACGGCAGATCTATATCCCTGCACATAAAATTTAGAAGAACAGAAACCATAATGGTTGGGCATGAAGCTATGCCTCTCATACGCTTGCAGTCATCTACAAGTTTCTTTGAAAATGCAGTCAACAAGGCATTTCTGGTGACGACAATCGTTGGGGTAAGGTGGGAGAACACAGAGCATATAGAGGATAACGTTGACAACAAGGGTGACTGTCAAAATGAGTTAATCATAGCTACCTTAATTTTAAAAGGAAACACAGTCATTCGAGAGGACATCAATGATATTTTTTCTATCGAGCTAGAGTTTGTCAAGAAAATCAGTGAGAATAAAATATCCTCCGAGAGAACAGAGGTAAACTAACAAGGACGCATGGAAATCCATATGCAGATGCCATACCGGAGGACGCAAGTCAAACAATCAGGAAAGGACATCAACAGAGGGAGACGGCTAAAGTTTCACCTTCGCATCACCATCCTCGCACAGAAAAGCAGGGTGTTGAGATCCATAGGTCTTCTAATGCTAATGCGATGACCATAGATCAAGATCCTATCCGAATGATCAGGCAAGGACTGGAGTTCTAGGGATGAAAAGTAAGCAATCACATCGGTCACATTCAATCCACTAGGTTGTCGAGTCATGCGGGGATGAAGACCATGGGAAATCAATCAACCAACAATTATCTAGGCTAAGAAAAAGGGGTCCGCTATCAATCTAAACATCCAATCCATTTACCAATCAATATGCAGATCCAAGCATAAGTCTTAAAGATTTCTACTCTACCAAAATAAAAGAGCGTACCTTGGTCTAATCGCCCACTTCGAATGACGTCTCGCACTCTGTACAACTCCCCCTCGCCGACCGTCGAGACCTCACCGGTACCTCCCAGCCAATGCTAGGGGTACTCTTCTTCCCCCTTAGCCCCCCGAGCCACAAAGGGGCCACACACACACTATCCAGAGATTAGTCTAGCACCCAGCTCGCCTCGCAAGGCTGAGATACCACTCCTCTCCGAGCTGGGTATCCCAACTCTCACAAGTAAATCAGTCAAGTCAATATTTATGTAGCGTAATGTTATGAAAACAGAAGATGATCTGTCCTCCTTCTCCTCCGTTTCTTTTATAGAGTTTTGAACTTCCTTTCTTTCCCTAAATCTCATTTAATTAAAGTTTTAATAATAAATTCTAAAAAATTCATCTCCGTACAAGTGTCCCTCATCCCCTACAATCCTCCATGAATTAATTTATTTAATTAAGTAATTATCTTTATTTCCCTCACCCACCTAGAGTTAATCCTAGAATCACTCCTAGGTGTCCCTAGATTCCCTTACAGGTTTTAAATTCTTTCCTTGTTATGAAATTGCTAATTCAGTTTAAAATTAGAAAGCTCTTAAATGTAGATTCTTTACTAAGTTGACTTCCCACCTTTTCCCTTAAATTCCCCTTTTTCCTTTTTATGTTACCTCTTTTCCCAAGTTTCCTATTTTTTGATTTTCCCTCTTTCCACTTTTACATAGAACTCAAAAAGGTAGGTGTGGAATTTAATCCCTTTTTCCTTTTATCATTAATTTAGTATCTTTTTAGATATCAAAAGATAAAATAATTAATTCCCTCTTTAGAATTTATATCCTCATATTTTATTTCTTATGAATAATTTAATTTCTTACTCCTTTCATGTTACAAAATTTTATGAAGAATCATAATTATTATTTAAGTGGTTTTTATTTTTAAATATTATTATTTTATTTTAATTTATCTATTTATTTTATTTTATTTTATCTTTTTTTTTTACTTTCTTTTTTTATTTTTATTTTTAAAGGTAGACAAAATTTACCCCTAGCATAATTTTAGACTTAGAACTTAGATTTTGTACTGGGCGACATTTACTTAGGGAAATTGTTTTAAAATTTCTTAACATGTTATTTGCCTTAGGGCCATCAAGGTTCATCCCTCTATCATCATCAACACGACGTGCGCTTCAGGATGCACTACGTGCTCCAAGGGTGCCACTCGCTTCATCTATTCCTTTGTGCAACGTGCGCTTCAGGATGCACTACGTGCTCCAAGGGTGCCACTTGCCTCTTGACTGATTGGTAGACATTAATAACCCCTAGAGTCAACACTCCGCCAGGTGAACTTGTGGAAGACTAAGGGCCTCTAAGTAATAAGGCCCCGACCTTATTGTGTGCCCCTTACAATCATTGTGAGTAACTGGCGCAATCTGCCCCCACGACATCGTGGGTCCTCTCGAACTAGGTAATCGTTAACCTATAGTTCGAGCCACGGTGGGAGTGCTAGTAGGCTATGGTAGGGGTGTTGTCCACACCTCTCCCTCAACATCTCTAGTAGTCGTGTGTGACCCCTTTACTCCATATGTGAGTCTAGTCAACAAGCTATCGTCAGCCTGTATCATCAACAAACCATGTCAGAACATATCCACAACATATCATCTAGTCAGATGCACTAATATCACAGTAAAACAATCAAACCCCAAAGGCACACTCCCTGACATGATCCCAAGTCCAAGGGGTTCCATCGATGCCTCTGCATCCTCAAGGTCCAAAACCCTGCACACTCAGTAAAACCGAGTTAATAGCACCTGTCTATGTCAATGTAGTAAAACAACATGTCATCTACCCATAACACATCATAATCAAAGTCAAATGTTTTAATATCATAATAATTCGGATCACTTGAGAGCAAGTATCCTCAAAGAATAAGTTTGCTCAGTACGCCAGAGCGAGATGTTACAGGTTATCCTATTTATGTTACATCTATACTTCTATTATGATTATGTATAAAATTATGCATTGCATAGTATTGTTATGTTTTAATTAGTATCATAGTTCATAAATTATTAGTGGAATAGCACAGTTGGTGGTTGGGGATGTTGCAATCTAGTATCAAGCAATTTTGTTGAGTTGTTGGTAATGGGGACATTACAAAGTGGTACTAGAGCCTCGTTTTCAAAACTGAGCCTTGATGGGCTTAGTTAGCATAATGACAAAGCAATTTTTTGGAGAGAAATTAATTTGTGAGTGGCCAAATTTCAAGTTATAGTGTATCCATGATGGAAATTAGAATAAATTGAGTGGAATTGGGAAAAATACTTAATTTATGTTGTTAAATTCATGGAATTTGGCGAAATTTGGTTAAGTGAAGAAATATTCCTAGTTTTAATCCTTGTTTAAGAAAATTCAGATAGGGATTGGTTGAATTTAAAGTTACAGGGAAGCCACAACAGATTGAGTTGAATTGTTTGAATAAAATTCTCAATTTATGAATGAATTGGAAAACTCACGCCAAAATATGAACCAACAACGAACACAAAAAATTTTGATTGAAAAGGTTAAATTTGGGTATATTGTAGTGAAACTGAACAATCTTCATGGTTGAAGAATGTCCATGGAGGAAGTTGGGTGAAAATAAGGAAATCCCTAATATCTACATCAAAATTATGGAAAAATATGTTACGTATCGAAAATATTTGTGTGTGCTAAGTAGTAGTGATGCCCAAAAAAATAAAGGTGTGTAGGTGTGCGCATGAAAATTGGGTACTACACTAGGCAGAAGCAGTGATGTGAAAAGTAATGTTGCACATGTGTGTGCACTAAACATTTGGTGTTGCGTAGAAAATAATGGTGTACATTGTACGTACACTAAAATTTAGCATTGCATTGTGTATAATTGGTGGCGTGCACAAAATATGGGTGCACAGAAAAGAGCACTAAAGTTTGGCATCACAAGGTGAAGATTTTATGGCTCACGAATAATAATGTGATGCACAAGGGTGTGCTTGGAGTGTTTGTAGAGCTCCGGTCAAATTGTTTGTGCACACAGAATATTGTTGCACGACACAAAAGTTGTGCTCAATAGATATGAGTGCATGACAAAATATTGGTGCACAAGGAGTACTGGGGTGTGGTGTGAACAGACTAAACCTTGGCATTATGTGGTGTGGTGCTCGTAGAGTATTGGTGTGTGACAAAAAAATTGTGCTTAGTATATATTGGGGCATGACAAAATATTGGTGTGTAGGGAGTATTGGTGCATGGTGTGAACACACTAAACCTTGACATTGTGTGGTGTGGTGCTCATACTGGGTGCAGAGTATTGGTTGATGACAAAAAAGTTTTGTTCAATAGAGATTGTAACATGACATAATATTGGTGCATAGGGAGTATTGGCACATGGTGTGAAGACACTAAACCTTGGTCTTGTGTGGTGTGGTGCATACAATGCGCACAGGGTATTGGTGTGCAATTAAAATGTTGTTCTCAGTAGAAATTGGCATGCGACAAAACATTATGCACACTCGGTATAAGTGTGTGGTACATGCACTACATTTTAGCATTGTATGTGTAAAACTGGCACATTCTATTTATGGGTTTATAATTGAGAAGAAGTGCACGTGAATTCGATGGGGAAGTTAATTTCACGAGAAATCAGAAGAAATAATTCTGATGCATTATGGAAATAGAATTGCACATAATTTTGTGAACTTGTTAAATTGATTAGCCTAATAAAAAATTTTGGCTGCATAGTTTGCAGAGTTAACAAGATTTAGATCAAAAACAGGATCAACACAAGTTTAGATTCATGGAATATGTGCAGGGAGTTTATAGTCATGAAGAAGAGATCAGAGGATTGTATGTCAGTATGGGTAATTAATGCAAAAATTCAAATGGACATGGAGAAGGTAAGGAAGAAAGCATGAACTTGGTAGAGACCATAAAAATTTCTCAAAAGGATGTCCTAAGTTATAAATTTGATAATGAGAGGCTTATGAAATTCAAAGAGCAACAAGAAGACTTTCTCATCAAGTTAATACAGAGCTTGGAAAGAATAGAGAAAAGGATGGATAAGGATACTGAGTAAAGAAGATATGGGAGCCATAAGTATCATGATAAGAGGAGAATAACAAGAAGTGTTGGCATGCATCACCATCACTCTCCAAGGCATTCAACTAGGAGAGCACACAATAGTTCAATTCCATCCCCTGTCAGAAAACATAAGAGGAGGTTTGGGGTGGATGGGCTATAGGGATAAATGAATGAAATCAAGCCTCCTACATTGAATGGTGAGCACAAGAAGGATGAAGCTGTAGAGACATGGTTGTTAAGAATGATGAAGTTTTTTCAATTGCATAATTAATCTTTACATGAAGAAAGTATAATTTCTATTTATCAGCTAAATGGAAAAGAATCAATGTTGTGGGACCAATTTGTGCATGTACAACACATTGATGAGAAGGTTACTTGGAGGGAATTCAAGAGGTATTTTCAAAGGAAATACTTGACTAAGAGATACTATGATAATAAAATGAAGGAATTATTTAAACTCAAGCTTGATAGTATGACCATAGATGAATATGAAAGGACATTTTTAGAGATGTTGAAATATGTTTCCTTCATCAAGGATGAGAAAGTTAAGATTCAAGTATATTTTAGTGGGATTCCATCATTTATCAGTGACAGGATTCAATACGATGATCCAAAAACATTGGAGGAAAATAAAAGAAGGGATAAGTGCCTTTATGATCATCATAAAGGGAGAGAAACTTACCAAAAATATTGGAAAGATAAGAAGAAAAGCAATATGGAGTAGAGGAAGAAGGGAACTAAACCACCATTCTTCATAAATAACTTTCAGGGATAGCCAACTTATAAATAATCTAGAATGATAGAGAAATTGGGACAAATACCATGGAAACCACCTATTCAATGTTGGGGTTGTAAGGGAGATCATATTTACAAATATTTCCCTCATAGAAGTGAAAAAGTGAGGGTTTTTCATTAGGTACAACAAGATAAAAAAATGTATGACATGGGAAGAAATGTACCTAAGATCTATTCAACACTGGACAACAAGCAAGTTGAGTTTCAATCACATATAATTGAAGTGGAAGGTAAGATCAATAACCATCCCATTTCCATTTTAATTTATTTAGGAGCTATCCATAGTTATTTAGATCGTAAGTTAGTGGAGAGATTTCAATTTCCAAGAAGAAATCTTGGAAAACCATGGATGGTGAAGCTAGCTACAAGAGATAAAACAAAAATTAATGAGATGGTTAAGGCATATCCAATGAACATGAATGGAATGAGAACCAAATCATATTTGAACATCATACCTTTAGGTTCCTATGACTTCCTGATTGGTATGGATTGGTTGGACCAACTTCATGTTATCCTTGACTATTATAATAAGGAATTTACTTGCTTAGATGATGAAGGAAACTTAAGGATAGTACAAGAAATCCCCATAGTAGTAACTGCCATAGAAGTTTCAGCCTTGCAGCTGAAGAAAAGTTACAGGAAAGGGTGTCAAATATTTGCAGTGCGGAAGAGGCACTTAACGATAAGGTTCCAAATATTGAAGATTATGCAGTCCTAAAATAGTTTGAATATGTATGTAAAGAAATACCAAGATTTCCACCTAAAAGAGATATGGTTTCTCCATCAATTTGATGCCTAGAGGAGCCCCAATATCCAATACCCCTTACAGGATGAGTACACCATAATTGAAGGAATTGCAAATGCAACTTGAAGATATTTTGAAGAAGGCGTATATATACCCAAGATTATGATCTTGGGGTGCCTCGGTATTACTTGTGAAGAAAAATGATGTAACTTTGAGACTTTTCATTGACTTCAGGCAATTGAACAAGGCAACTGTTAAGAACACGTATCCTTTGCCAAAGATAGATGACCTATTTGATATCCGAAAGAAGAAAAAGTATTCTCAAAGATTTTTTCTAAATTGAGGTTATCATTAGTTAATAATTAAAGAAGAAGACATCAACAATATTGCCTTTAGAACAAGGTATGGCCATTATGAGTTCACATTGGTGCCATTTGGGTTAACGAATGCACCAATTGTCTTCATGTGTCTCATGAATGGTATATTTAGGAATTACTTGGATACGTTTTTCATTATATTGTTGGATGATATTTTTATATATTTTAAGTCCAAAGAAGAGCATGAACAACACTTGAGAATGGTGTTCCAAGTATTGTGGGAGCATCAGTTCTATTGCAAATTGAGAAAGTGCTCATTTTACCAAAAGCGAATTCATTATTTGGGCCATATCATTTCATAGGAAGGAATATCAATAGATATAGAAAAGATAAATTCCATTGAAGGATGGCCAACACCAAGGAATGTATCGGAGGTGAGACCATTAATGGGACTTGCAGGTTACTATAGGAGATTTATTGAAGGATTCTCAAAGATTGCACATCCAATTACTTCTTTATAAAATAAAGGTGTGAAGTTTGAGTGGAAATTATATTGTGAAAGGAGTTTCCAACACTTAAATAAATTATTAGAAAGTGATCCAATACTAAGGATTGTTGATCCAAATGAATATTTTATTGTATGCACTGATGCATTTAAAGAAGGACTTAGTGGAGTCCTTAGTCAGAATGGGTATATGGTGTGCTAAGAATCAAGGAAATTGAAGGAGCATGAAAGACACTATGCTACTCATGATTTGTAATTGGAAGCCATAGTGCATTCCTTGAATATGTGGAGGAAATACCTCATGGGAAACATACTTGAGTTGAGGACAAGCCATAGTGATCTAAAATAGTTGTTTG
>JASDQU010010937.1:62356-87523 GCA_032191745.1 Picea mariana | reverse complement strand
ATACCAAGGAGACATTTTCATTTTGAATCATCTTGTACTTGAACATTTAAGTGGGGTAAAAGGAGGTTGCCCCCTCGAAGAGGCTTATTATCTGAAATTATCTCTTTTTCAAGGCATTGAGTACTTTTCCTGAGGTTTTTATATGCTATATTGATGTTTGGTTCTTAACATTGCCCCATATTTTTGCATGTCCCCAAGGAAAAGAGGACAAAATTGGATCCATTCAGAAAGAATGGAATATTTGTTGGTTACAGTGACACATCGAAGGCATACAGGATATATATTCTCAATAACCATAAAGTTGAGATTAGTTGAGAAGTCATCTTCGATGAGATTGAAGCTTTGAGCAAATAAAAACAGGACTGTGAAAAAGAGGTTCTTGAGGAGGAGAATGAAGTTAGTAGAGTTCCAGAGATCGAATAAACTGAAGCAGAGGAAGTCATTCATGAAGATAATTACATGGCATAACCTCATAGGCCAACATATTCCTTCTCGCAAGATAAGACCATCTTGGGAATAGGATCTCCTAAGAGATGCAGAAAGATATGGTGGCCTAGAAAATTACTCAAGGAAAGGAAGAAGCCGAAATTGTATTCCATCTATGTGGCATGTTTTTGTGATATCATGGATAAAGAACTGTCCATTTATGAATATGATTCAAAAAACAGGGTATGGCTCAAGGATTCTCTTAGAAGTATGTTATTGACCATAAGGAGACATTTTTTCCCCTTGCGATATATACCTCGACCAGGACTATACTTTTATTGGCCACAATAATGAAATGGAAGGTGCATCATATGGATGTAAGGACAACCTTCTTGAATGATTAAATAAAAGAGTAAGTATATGTGGAGCAGCCACAAGGGTTCGAGGTACATGACAAGGAGACACATGTGTGCATATTGCAGAAGGCTTTACATGGATTAAAGCAGGCACCCAGAGCATGGTATGGAAGGATCATTTTTTTTTATGAGCTTAGTTTTCGTCCTAAGGTCTATACCCGACTACTAAAGGGAAAATATAGGCCACCTCAAGTTTGTAATGATTGGTTTCTTATAGGTAGGTTTTGTTGGTAAGCTTAAGGGCAGGTTTTCAAAGATGGTTCTCTGGTAGGACAAACCACACAGTATAAAAGTAGATTCTCCTTTGATAATGGTATGGGTATTGAATGACAGTTGGGGGTATAAAAAAAAAACACAAACAATAACAACAAGAAATGCAATGAATCACTTGTTTTGTGAAAACTAAGACTTAAAATAATATCTTAAGACTTAGACAAACATCTAGATTCAAATCATTCAACAGGTTTCAAAAATAGTGAATCTTTAGCTGACAAAAATTTCTATAATAGGTTGCATAATCAAGAGAACATAAACCAAAACAATAGCCATAAGAATAAGGAAATGTAAATCACACACATCAAAAAATATGCATTCCAGATGAGGATCAACGCATAAGGATTTGAGTAACAAAACTCAACTGTCATCAACATATATTCACTAGGTAGAAAAACTTACAATTAATTGAGCAAGTCCAATTCCTATATTACTTCTAATTTCCTTCCAAAAACTCCCAACCCCTAAAACATACACAGACATCATATTTAATAGAGTTGCAGAGGTTATCATCCACCTGGGAATGAGACTTAACTCTAGACTACTAGGTGTAGAAAAATTCATTAACTTAACTAAAACATTTGCATGGAGTACAACATGTATACTCCACACTGGACTTAATCGACAAGAGTGGTCCTTGTCACACACAAAAGACCACTCATTAATTTAATCTAATAGAATCCTAGAATTGATCAACTAAAAACTGCTATTGTCTCTGAGACTGAACTAATGTATGCAATGGATGAACTATAATTGGCAAAAAAACTAGGAGTGACAAAATAGGTTTTTGTGTCGAGTCCTAGCATGCCTACATGATGTTTGATGATCTTGGATAGTAAGCGGTTGCATGGGCGGATCTTCACTTTCTCACTGAATTTCTGGAGCATTCTGTAATTGAGACCAAGACATACCTCTTTGTCTGCAATAGAGCCTTGGACATTAAGTTAACTTCGTGTTGACCCATAAGCGGTCATTTGTACTTTAGGAAAGCTTTCTTGGAATGGTTGTTGTCCCAATGGTCATGGAGGGAGACGTGGAGGCAAGCGTCCAATAGGAGAGGAGATTAGTGGATGTGGATTACATGGATGCAGATGGCATGTCGGGAGATGAATCGAGAATGTGAGTGGAGATGATAGGTGAATGCAGGGTAGTCGGGGGAATAGGTGGTGAGAGTTGAGAGGCAACGAGCGTGTGAATGGGAGTGAGTGGAGGACAGATGGCATGCGGTGAGAGGGGCGATATCAGGAAGTAGTCTGGAAGGATTCCAGAGGGCGGGTAGGTGGTAAGAGGATTAGAGAAGGTTGGGGGGGGGGTCCTAAATCATGAGGAGGCACCATGTTAGGTGGGCTTGAGTGTGGGGAAACCTCTTTTTCAGAACCCCCACCCCCCACTGTTAAAGGTAGAAAGGTTAGGGGATGTGAAAAGGTGTGAGGACCGTTGATCTGGGGAGATGGGTTGTCATCAATGGAGATTATTGAGAGACTTAGGAAACTCATGACAAATGTCACATATTTCAAGCTTTTTAACCATGAACTCCATGGGAACCGTTGATTTTACATCAATGCTGGATATTCACCGTCCATCAAGTAAGCATGTCCATCTATGTTTATTTTGAGTCTGACATGGCCTGCTTTGATTCAATTCTAGCTTCTGTGGAAGCTTACTAAGATTTCACTGGATTTATGAGACCTGGATATCTCCTACATAGACAAAAACTTGGTGGACCTGCATATCTCCATTAGTGGAAAAATTATGACACGTGTTCAAAACTCAAACCAGACATGTGATCCTCTTTCAACAAATCAAAAACTTGGTGCAAAATAAGCAAATAAAATCAGGGGCCATGAAGCTTAATGATTAAGCACTAGAGAATGAGCTAAGAAAGAAACCAAAAAACTTAGAATGGATGGATGTATAGGGAAAAAGAGGGAAAAGGGAAGGGGTGCAGACCTAGGTTACAACATTAGCTCCAACTGGGGATAGCTCATCCCTGTGAGGTGCTAAGAACTGTATATCAGTGCCTTAGGATAAAATAACTTGCTACCACCTTACTTCTCTTACCTTTGTTACTATCTTCCAAACCTATGTATCTTCTATTGTACCTCAGCCATTTATCTTATTGACTTAAAACTGCAACTATACCCCAGTGCCTTTTTTGGGCTACGGATTCTTTATTTACACATGACTAACTAATCAAATGGAAAAATAAAATAAATCACCTATGGTAAAAGAGGGACTTTCCCTCATCCTTTAAAAAAATAGTGTTTTAGAAAACACCCATTCACTAGGCCTCTGAAGATCTTTGTATCATCTAAATTGTGTAGGATAAATGTGTTATAGTCCAGAACCTTAGCCATTTTAAAAGGGCCAAACCAGAGGTTGTCTAACTTACTATGCTTGGACTTGTCATCCCTTCTGGCATCTCACCTTAAGACCAGGTCACCTTATTGAAAGATCTCCTTCTTGGTTTTCTTGTCAAAGGATGATTTGATATTGCTTTGGTATGATCCAGTGTTTCTCCCTTTTGTTCAACCTCTATAATCTGGAATATTCTCCTTTGGATGTCATTTGGCTCCTCAATCTCTTCTTGTAAAAATTTTAGGACTACTATACAAATCTGAGTGGGAAAAACAATTTCTATGTCATAAACAAGATAAAATAGTGAGGTTCCCAATGACTTATTAGTGTTAATTATGTCGGCCCACAAGGCATACTTGAGTTTAGAATCCCAGGTTTTCTTATTTCCAGTCAACAACTTCTTGATAATCCTGATGAGAGTTTTATTTTATGACTCCGACAAACCATTCCTTTGAGGGTAATAGGGTGTGTAATGTGCCAAGGAAATGTTATCACAGTCACAAAAGTCAATCATGGATTTGGTCTTGAATGCTTTGGCGTTTTTTGTTATAAGCTTGTTTGGGTAGCCGAATCAAGAAAAAAATATTGGTTTCCAGGAAATTCATGATCACCTTATCAGTGGCATTCCTAGTAGGCACAACCTCGATCCACTTGGTGAAATAGTTAGCGGAAGTGAGAATCCATTTGTTCTTCCCACTGGAAGTTGGGTTTATCTCACCTATGAATTCTAACCCCCATTGTTGAAATGGACCACAAGCAATGATAGGTTTTAGGGGTAGTGATAATAACTTTTGCTTTCCTACAAATATTTGGTATTCATTGCAGGACCTCACAGTAGAAAATACATCATAGATAAGGGTGGTCCAGTAGTACCCTACCCTTAGCATCTTGAGAGTTGTGTCCTTCCAGTGCTGGTGTCCTCCAGATACTCCTCTATGCATTTCTATTGTGACTTGTTTGCATTCAATTTCATCAAGTCATTTTAAGAGGATGCCAGCAGGATCCCTCCAATAAAAGCTCTAGTTTGAAATGCATAATTTGATAGCATTCAATTTGAGAGACCTGGCCTTTGTCTTCTTCACAACTAGTGGACATTCAAAATGCGGCAAGAAATAAATTATTTTTCTATACTAGGGTGAAGAGGATTAATTTTCAAATACCTGTAAGATGTCTCGTCCGGGATCTATGATGGGTGCATCTGATTGGGTGAAGATTTGATGCAATTGTAGCACCTTACAGTTTGATTATGATAATAACTTGGAAAGTGCTTGTCCCTTGACCAACTTGGTGGGATTTATGTGTAGGTCATAGTATAATAGTTTGAAAATCCACTTCCCTTTGTTTCCCTCACTGTTTGGCTGGACTAGAATCTCTTTGATACTGCTACTAGGAACAAAGGATGTTATGCTAGACTATAACACATAAACCCTGAAGGCTTTGAGTGCTTTGACCAGTGCATAGGCCTGCTTCTATAGTATATCATACTTGAGCTTAGCATCTCAGAGAGCTCTGCTAAAACAAGCTATGGGTTGTTCATGCCCTTCTTCATTTTTCTGCAATATCACAATAACAATGGTCTCCTCTAAATCAAAAGAGGAGATGAAGAAATCATTGGTATAGTCAGGGCTGAATAATACATGGTCTTCAACTAAATCCTTCTTGATCCTTTGGAATGCTGATTTTTCCTCTAGTGACCATTTTATCATAGCATATTTTTTCAACATGTTAGTGATCGACTTCAGAATTTCAGCAAAATTTGGCACAAAATGTCTAAGGAAGTTTATCTTACCAATAAAAGGCTGGATAACCTTTTTATTTCTGGGGATCTCAATCTCTTGAATGGCACAAACCATCTTTGGATCAATTTTTATACCTCCTATCGATATGATGTGGCCTGGGAGCTTTCCTTCTGACATGGAAAAGTGAGACTTCCTAGGATTAAGAGATATTTCATATCTCCGGCCCTTCTCGCAAACCTATCCCAGATTTTGCAAATGTTCAGCATCAGACTTGGAGAAAATGGTGATGTCATCCAAGTATATAGCCATAAATTTTTATTTTTTCTCCATGAAATCTATGTCCATGGGCGTTTGAAAAGTGGCCCCTACGTTCATGAGCCTGAAAGGCATATTGTCATAAATGAATCTTCCACATGGGGTGGTGAATGTTGCTTTTTCTTTATCTTCCTCACACATTTCTATCTGGTTATAACCAGAGTATCCATCTAACAGGGATATTATGTGTGCACATACCACTCTCTGTAACATATGATCCATATTGAGGAGGGGGTAATTGTCCTTCAGAGAACACTTGTTGATATTTCTGAAATCAACACACAAGCGTATCTCCCCATTTTTCTTCCTTATAGGTACTAATTTACCCACCYAGTTTGAGTACCTCAATGGTACAATAATCTTGGCATCGAGCATTCTTTTCAGATATTTCTCAATTATGGACATTAACATGGGATTAAATTGCATAATCTTCTGTTTGAATGGCTTGGAGCCAGTCTTTAGAGGGATCTTGTGTTGGAKGATGTCAATGTCAAATGTCTTCAAATCTTCATAGGACCGTGCAAAAATGTCAGCGAACGTTTTTATGAGACTGACATACATGTTTGTTTGTTCTGGATTTATTTCTTTGGAAATCTTGATGATCTTGGGATTCTCAGTGGTCCCAATATTGCAATCTGTTATCTCTTCTTTATGATTCTTCATGGAAGCTCCTCTGTAGACATCATTAATGTCCAACAACCTTTCCAATGACACTAGTCCTCTTGGAATGTGATTGGTATTTAGCTTTGCAATATCATGACCTACTATTGTCTTTAACATATGAGATTTTTGTTGATGTTTTAATTGTTCATTTTCTCCTTCTTGACTTTCTTGATCCATTGAGATATCGGAGGATTCATCAATGGTTTGTAGAAATATATGTAGCTCTAGATCACCACTAAAAAATTTCTAGTGCTTTATGTTGTCTAGTATGGTTGTTCTATGCTTTATTTCCACCTGATATTTAATATTTGGGCCAATGGGAGGCCTAAAAGTTCTGGCAGATAAGGCAAGAGAAACTACCTTCTGATTTTCCTCTCTGTGAATGAAGGAAATGTTAAATGCTAAAAATAAATTATCAATAAAATACCATACTTCATTCCTATATTGGTTGAGCCTCTGTTGTTTATCTTGATAGATGTTCTTCACTTGATTGACGGTCAACTCAAAATCACCAAAAACTGCTAGATAGTCAATGGCCATTTCTTCGACATCCCTCAATCCTAGCACCAGAGCTTCACATTCAGCTATATTATTAGTAGTTTCAAACTCTAGCTTATAAGAGAGTGTGATTACCTCTTCTGGAGGGGAAACAAGGAGTATACCTACCCCTGGTCCTTCCTTAGATGAAGATCCATCGAAATACATTTTCCACACTTTGTTTGGCTGACATGTCAGTGGCTGACCTTTGCATTGGCTAACTAGTATTTCAAGTTCATCATCATTTAAATGAAAAACAAATGAACCGATCTCATCCTCAACAACATAAATGGGGTGATTTCTAGGGTTATGATGGTCACTGACAATGTAATCTAACCTTACCTCTATGTATATCCTCCTATGTTCTCCTCCAAACACCGGGATGGTGGCATAAGTGAGGTCCATTTGTAATGATCCTCCAACCTTCTTAGCCCAATTTTTGTATAAGAGCATACCAAACTTTGGGGGAATGTCAGCCACAACAATGTCCTTCACTACATTGTTCAATGGTAACTGTGCCAAGGAAACTAACATATATTTTATCGGTCCTAGACATTTTACTTTCTTAGAATCAAAGGAGTACATGTCTTGGTAAGATTTGGTGATCTCCAGACCTAGTTCTTCCATAACAACTTTGGGCATGGCATTGTGTGAGGCTCATGAGTCCATGAGACAGTTATGCAGGATCTTGTCACCCTCAATGTCTGGACCCACTGTAATGGTTGGATTTTCATCCTACAAATTGATCAGATCAGAAGATACACTAGGAGCGGTTGGCTGGAGAAATTTCATGATAGATTTTTTGAAAGGTTCATTCTTCATCAATTTTGTCAAAGGTACGGGGATCTTGATCTTTCTTAACTCATGTTCCAGGATGAAAGAGGATGGTGGCCTATTAGCTTCCATGATTTTATGGGTTTCATGTTTAGATGAGGGAGGTTGCTGAGTTTTAGATGACATACCTTTACTTGGGTTTGGCTTAGGAGGAACTCCAACCTGTTTGTTATGATCAGAGGTAGTGGCTTTGGGAGCCCCTGATCTTGTCCTCAAATCATATTTCTTTTGGGGTTGGCCTTGTATAGCTCCCTCTTCCCCTATATGATTATTAAAATTATTTGATAGTTGTGCTACCTCGTATTCTTGTTGTGTTAGGTGGTTGGTATAATAATTTGTTTCATTGAAAATCACAACAATATCATCCACAACATCACTTTTTGCATCTATCTCCTTGATTTTATTGTTTTGGAAAGGATGAACTACCCTTTGAAAATCAACATACCTCCTTTCTCTCTACATTATCTGAGGGAATCATTGGGCCTTCTAAATTGGTTTGGATTTCTATTTCTAGCCCCTTGAAAAGATTTCTTTGGTTGTTTAGATTCCCACTTCAGCTTAGCTATTTCAGATGTCATATCTTTCAAAGTTCTTTTCATTTAATCAAGTTTGGGGTCATATATGGCTGGGATAAAGGAGGCAGGGGAATGCTCTCTCTGTTTCTTCTTATGTTTATCAGATCTTTTCTTTAACCTGTTTGATGCCAAGATGTTGGAGACAACCTCAATAATTGCTTTCTGTATAGACAACAATGTGGTGGATCTCCTCTCTCTCAGTAGGAGGGATAATTTTTCATTAAATGCATTATCATAAGTGATCTTGTAAGAGGATTCAGTTGGTTTGATATCATCTGAGATTCTACCATACATATTATTGAATCTATTAGTGAAATCCAAAATAGATTCACCAATCTTTCTCTTTAGGGCCCCAAATTCAGTGATGTAGTAGAGATAATCTCTCATATCTCCCCATTGTTTTATGAGAGTGTCATCCAATGCCTCAATATCTTCAATGGAGGCTAGAGGAAGACCCTTGAACCATTTTCTGACTTCCCCATCCACACTCTCCACAAACAACCTCATCCACACATCTGCATATTCAATGTTAAAATTGTATGCAAAACTATAAAAGGATACCAGATGTTCCTCACCAGTGAAATAATCTTCCCCATTATATCTTGGTAAATATTTCATGTAATCTGATCCTACTGGAAGAACTAGGGGCACATATCTGGCAGCAATTATGACATCCATCTTGTTGGTAGCCATGGCTTGGGAAATAGGAATCTGAAGACTTATGGGAGCTACAGGGTTGGATGCTAGACTAGATGATGAAGTAGAGTCAGGATTTGAAGATGTATGAGGTTCCTTGGAATTGTGATTCTCAGGGATAGCAAATCCAAGTTGTTGGTGATGATGAAAGGAAGTAGAATCTTTGTGTGTAGTTTTACCCTTGAGGGCGGAGGTATATCTCTGAGCTATGGTGGATTTCCTTAGTTTCCTTTCTGGATCAGAGACTATTGTTCCCTTCTTAGGGTTAGGATGATCCTTGGTGGCTTTGGTGTGTTCAGATTTGGATCCTTTAAGTCATTTTCTGGGCACAAGTATTTCTTTTGTAAATTCTACTCAGTGTAATCGCCAGGTGAAAGATGGCAGCCTTTCTGTGTTCGATTTTTGTTCACCATCAAAGGTTAGAGCTAATCAAATTCATTCTCTCAGGGAAAGATATTTCGTTACTCTGTTCCCAGGAAACGATGCCAGAAGATGTTGGTCCTACGTTCTACACCTAACTACTAAATGACAAAGCTAGGCCACCTTAAGTTTGTAATGATTGGTTTCTTATAGGTAGGTTTTGTTGGTAAGATTAAGGAAAGATTTTCAAAGATGGTGCTCTGGTAGGAAAAAACGCACAATATAAAAGTAGATTATCCTCTACTAATGGTATGGGTATTAAATGAAAATTGGGGGTATGAAAAAAAACCACAGACAATAACAAAAAGCAATGCAATGAATCACTTTCTGTGTGAAAACTAAGACTTAAAATAATATCTGAAGACTTAGAAAAACATATATATGAAAATCATTCAATGGGTTGCAAAAATTGTGAATCTTTAGCTGAACAATAGTTGTAAAATAGGTTGCATAATAAGAAAAAGATCAACTAAAAAAATAGCCAAAAGAATAAGGAAATGTACATCGCACACATCGAAAAATCTGCATTCAAGATAAGAATAAACACATAAGGATTTGAGTAAGAGAACACAGTTGTCATCAACATATATTCAGTAGGTAGAAAAACTTACAATTAACTGAGCAGGTCCAATTCCTCTGTTGGTTCTACTTTCCTTCCAAAAACTCTCAACCCCTAAAACATACATAGACTGCATATTTAACAGAGTTGTAGAGGTTCTCATCCACTTGGGACTGAGACTTATCTCTTGACTACTAGTTGTAGAACAAATCATTAACTTAACTAAAACATTTTCATGGAGTACATCATGTATAATCCACACTAGAATTAATCAACAAGAGTGGCTCTTATCACACATAGAAGACCACTCATTTATTTAATCTAATAGAATCCTATAGTTGATCAACTAAAAACTGCTATTGTCTCTGAGACTGAACTGATGCACGTGCTGGATGCATTGTAATTTGTAGAAAAAATAGGAGTAAAAGAATAGGGTTCTGTGTCGAGTCCTGGCATGCCTACATGATGTTTGATGATCCTAGAGAGTAATTGGCCGCATGTGCGAATATTCACTTGATCTGCTTCTTCATTGAATTGATGGAAAGTTTTGTAACTGATACCGAGACATAACTCTCTGTCTATAATAGAGCCTTGGTTGTTAAGTGAAGTTTGTGTCGACTTGAAAAAGAACATCTGTACTTTTGAACAAATTTGTTGGAATGGTTGTCGGCCCAACAATCATGGAGGGAGACATGGAGGTAAGGGTCCAATAGGAGATGAGACGAGTGGATGTGGATTATGTGGATGCAGATGACATGTCAGGAGATGAATAGAGAATGTGAGTGGATGTGATAGGTGAATGGGGGGTAGTCGAGGGAATAGGTGGTGAGATTTGAGCGACAATGGGAGTGTGAATGGGAGTGAGTTGAGGACAGATGGCAGGTGGTGAGAGGGGTGGTATCAGAAAGTACTCTGGAAAGATTCCAGAGGGGGGCGTAGGTGGTAAACATATTAGAAAGGGGGGGTCCAAAATCATGAGGAGGCACCATATTAGGTGGGCCCGAGCTTTGGGAAACCTATTTTCTATAACCCCCCCCCCCACATCGTTAAAGGTATAAAGGTCAGGGGGGTCCAAAAAGGTGTGAGGATAGTTGATCTGGCAAGATGGACTATCGGTATGGAGATTAGTAAGGGACTTAGTTGCCTCATGAAAAAACATCAAATCTTTCACACTTTGTAACCCTGAATGCCACAGGAGCCGTAGATCTTACATCAATGCCAGATCTTCACTGTCCATCGAGTATTTTGAGTCTGAAATGTGTGTATTTCAAGTCTAAAATGACCTGCTCTAATTCAATGCTATCTTCTACGAAAGATTACTAATATTTCACTAGCTTTATCAGCCCTGGATATCTCCTACATAGACAAAACCTTGTTGGACCTACATATATCCATTGGTGGAAAAATGATGACACACGTTCGAAAATCAAACGAGACATGTGATCCTCTTTCAAGAAAGAAAAAAGATGGCACAAAATAAGCAAAGAAAGAAGGGTCCATGAAACTGAAAGATTAAGCAATGGGGAATGAGCTAAGAAAGCAACCACAAAACTCAGAATGGATGGATGTATAGGGAATAGGAGGGAAATAGGAAGGGGTGTAGACCTAGGTTACATCACTTAGGATTTACAATGAGAACTTCATACCCTAAACTTTACATTAAGGTTGTGGATGATGGTCTTGTAATAATATTGTTGTATGTGGATGACCTGTTTCTAGAAAGTGTGGAAAATCTCATTTCAGAGTGTAAGAGAAAACTAGCTACTGAGTTTGAGATGAAATATCTTGGGATGATGCCTTACTTTTTGGGTCTCGAGGTATGGAAGAGATAGGATGATATATTTATGAATCAAGGGAGGTATGCAGTGGAAATCCTAAATAGGTTCAAGATGTTGGATTGTAAGGAAATGACTACACCTATGGTATCAAATTTGAATTTTCTATAGGATAAAACTTTGTAGACTATGGATATTACTTTATATAGGAATATGGTGGGTTCATTGATGTACTTGACGAACACAAGACCAGATATATGTTTTTTTGTGAACAAATTGAGTTAGTATATAGAGCATCGAAGGTAGGTTCACTTGGTTGCAGCAAAATATGTGATGAGGGTACATTAGATTATGGTCTCAGGTATGTGACATACCATGAGTTCAGGCTATATGGATATTCGTATTTATATTGGGCTGGTAGTATTCTTGATCATAAGAGTACTTCAACATATTGCTTTAGTATACACTTCAGTATGGTTTCTTGGAGCAGCAGGAAGAAGTCATGTGTAGCACTCAGTATGGTTGAGGCTGAATATGTGGCAGCATGTGTATCATGTATATAAGTAGCATGGCTTTGGAAGCTAGTATATGGGTTATTTGGTTTCAAAATAGAGGTGACGTGCATTTTCTGTGACAACTAAAGTTGCATGAAGTTTTCAAAGAATCTTGTGTTCCATGATAGGTCAAAGCATATCAATATCAAATATCACTATATCAGGGATATGGTGCAGAGGGGAGCAATGATACTCCAGTACGTGACTACCAAGGATTTGGTTGCGGATGTGTTGACAAATCCACTATTGAGGATGAAGTTCAAGCAATTCAGGGACAATCTTGGTGTGGTCCCTCTTCAGATTGAGTGACGAGGTGTTGATGCTTGAATCCGTTATGATCGAAACGACAACCTCATGAGGATATTAATCCCACTGCGTTTTTATAGAGGTGGTACTCCTCTTTATATTTTATTGGGAATTCTAGATATTCAAAATGTTGGACTTGGTAGAAGCCCATCATTGTAATTGAAAGAAACATAAATATTGCAAGAAAATTAAAAGGGAAATGTTTTCTTTTCTTTTAAAAGGAAGTTCTTGAGAAAGGAATAGGAACCGAGCACACTCACACATTTAAAGAAATGATCTGGATTTTATGAGAAGAAAAAAAATGAATAAAGATTATTATTATTATTAATATTATCAACACAGAGGCACGATAATATCATAGATACAATAACAAATATATAGTAAAATTGGTTTCTATTCAATAAGAAAATGTGTGAAAACTGGAAAATACAGCGGAAAACGAGCTTGCTAGAATGGTGGTGGATTATCTCTTAGAAGAGATGTGATGGTTGTGCTCATTCGCAACAAGATGGTTACATTAAGGCTCTCCAATCCTTTTTATAATAAACAGGAATGCCAAAACCTAACCCTAGGATATGAAGAACCAAAATTCATGTGGGGCCCATTGGGGTAAGCTAGTACATCAACTTCTCGGGGTCGTAACTTTTTCAAACAATCTTCATTTTAGGCACATGATAGCCCATTGGAAAGATCTATCTGAGGAATACACATGTTGTTTTCATTCTTTGAATAGATATATATTTTGACTTTGGTGATCCCTAAAAATGTTGTTTAGGGCCTCAAAATGGCCTCGGAAGTCAGGGACCCGAAAACTAGAAAAAAACTACCAAACTAAAAAATTTCCAAAATGAGCCAGTTGGAATATGTGGGAGGCCACCGAAATACATCTGGATCAATCCTCCCCCTTTAGGAAGAAATGGTCTCCATTGCGTTGACTGCCTTGATCATATGAGGATTTTCTGCTGAATTTGGCCCCAGGTGAGCCACTTTCCTTGGTGCAGGAGTTTCCCTGCTTTCACAAATCAATAAAGTTGGATCCGCTGCTGGCGAGTGCACTTGACCTATGTGTCCACAAACTAATCATTGGATTCATGTTGCATGCAGTCAGGGTTGATATCTGTTGGTGTCAAATATTCTTCTATATCTGAGGTGTACAATAATGGTGGGAAGTATGGTTTATGGAGATCCACATTGAATATTTGGTGCAGGCCAAGGAAAGGGGGAATGTTAAGCTTGAAATCATTGTCACCCAAAACCTTGGTGATGGTTTAAGGCTCTTAATGTAGTGGTTGAAGCTTTCGATGGGTCTTTGTAAGGCATTCCTTCTGCAAGTGTAACCACACTTTGTATCGCACCTAAAACTTATGCGGCACCGGTTGTTGATCATGGAGCTGCTTGTACTTGGAATTGGACTTACGTAAAATATCCCAAACCTATTGGTAGATGTGTTGAATCCACAATGAAACAGTAGGCTTTTTCATCTTGAATTGGAGGAGGGGATGAATTGGTCGGGGTGTCCTCAAGAGGTAGTGCAACATCCATGGGACCCAATGGTTGGAATCCCAAATCAACCTGAAATGGGTTGTGGTCGGTTGAGCTATGTAGGTATCTGTTCTAGATATGTTGAACATAGGGAAGAATCTCATCCAATGTGTGGGGGTTCTTAGAATTGTACATGCAAAGGATATGCACGATCATCCGATTAATGAACTTAGTTTGGCCATTTGTCTGAGGGTGGAAGGAAGTGGACTTGGTGAGCTTGGTGTCCAACAATGACCAGAGGCTCAACCAGAATGTGTTGAGGAATTGAATACCCTGACTTAAGAAAATGTTTTGTGGGATTCCAAAATGTACCCAAACTCATTCAAATAAGAGATTGGTTGTGATATTTTTTGTGATTTGCTTCTTGGAGGTGGACGAGATCGCCATCCTGGAAAAGCAATCAACAACCACAAAGACACAAAAATTTTCCCTCTTGGTGGAAAAAAGTATCGACATGTAGTCCATTGAGATGGATTCCCATGGCCACTTAGGAGTAGGCAGGGGGGTGTATAGGCCTTATTTCTTAGTGGTTGATTTGACAATAGCATAATCCATGCAAGACCTGATATACTTGCTGACATCCTATCAAAGTTTCAGCCAGTAGAAATTTTCTGTAGCACTGCCACTATCTTTGCGATGTCGAAGTGACTTGCAGCCTGACTTTAGTGGGATTCCCAAATCATTTTTTCTTTCTCTCTTGATGGAATGAAGATATGGCCTAACACAATAGCCCATCCTGAAGATGGAAATTAGTGACAATTGAGTTTTCTCCCAACATTTGGTATGTGGTGGTGAATTCAAGGTATGTCTCATAGAAGTTGGGACATCCAGAGGTCTCGTGGCCGCAAGAATMTAGCACCATGGTAAGTGTCATGACTGGAGGTCGGTTGAGGTAATCAGCGAGTTGATTGGTACTTCATGTTTTATACTTGATGTTGAGGTGGACCTGTTGAAAGTRTGTGGACCACTTATGATGGTGGTCATTATGCAATTTTCCTTGTGTCTACATGAACTAAAGTGTCTTATTATCTGTGTGGATGACTGTCTCCTTCTTGATAATGTAATGTCGCCACTGGCAACAGGCTTGCACAATGGAGTAAATTTATTTGTCATAATTATGATACTTACAAACAACATATGATAGTGTCTCACTATGATAGGCCATGGCGTGGTCATGTTGAGTGAGTATTGTGCCCATAGAATAGTCTGATGCATCTGTGTCGGTCTCAAAGGGATTTTGCAGGTCCAATAATGAAAGTACTGGTGCTAAGAAAAAAAACTTCTTTAAATCATCAAATTATTTTTTTTGGGACAAACTCCACACAATTTTTTCCTTACCACCACCTCTGGGTACTTGGATGAGGGCCCATGCAATATGGGAAAATCCCAACACAAACATGCGATAGAAATTGGCAAGGCCTAAAAAGATCTAAATCTCAGTGAGAGTGGTTGAGGTTGGTCGGTCATGGATGACCTAGATCTTAGCTGGATCCACATGCGCACCATGTTGATCCACGATGTAGCCTAGGTACTAGACCCTTTCCATACCAAAGGTGATTTTTTCCAAGTTGGTATATAGCTTGTGCTAGCATAGGGTGTGCAGAACCTGTTGAATATGATGCAAGTGTTCTTCCCAAGTCTTGTTGTAGATGAGGATGTCATCCAAATACACCACTACAAAATTATTGGTGAAAGGTCACAGAATATCATCCATCATCCTCATGAAATTTCTTGGAGCATTTTTCAAACCAAAGGGCATGACCAGCCATTCAAAAAGACCTTCTTTTAACTTGAAGGTGGTCTTCCATATATCGGTCTATTCTATGGCTACCTAGTGGTAGCCAGACTTTAGATCAGTCTTACTGAAGTATTTTTCCCTCTTGAGTTGATCAAGGACATCGTCAATTCTGGGAAACATGTATGGGTTCATGATTATGATTTTATTTAGGGCCTGATAATCAATGAAGAGCCGTCAGGTCCCATATTTCTTCTGCACCAGCACGATTAGGCTCCCACAAGGTAATTAGCTGGGATGAATGTGCCCCTTGTGGAGCAGTTCTTAGATCTTTCGGTTGATCTCCTCATTCTATAACAGAGAATGGCAGTAGACTGGCACATTGGGAAGAGGTGCGCTGAGGGTCATATCGATGGGATGCTTGAACTGATAGTGAAAAGGTACACCAGTGGGTGAGGAGAAGATATCTTTGAACCTCACCAAGTCAACATGGATTAAGTGATTGCTACATATCAATCCTAATAATGGTTTACTAATTCTATGATAATTATTAATTATTGCATTGCATTTCTACAAGATCACTACCCACAAAAACATTACATTTAAAGCCAATTCTCATTGTATAAACATGGATCAATTTACCTTATTCTAGACACAATAATTTTACACATGTAGGTAGAACACTAGCGACAATTAAGTTGGGTTTATGCCTAGGACAACTTGCATTTCATTGAAGAATATCAAAGCTTCATGGGGATTCATATAATGGGAATAACTAGAAATGATTGAATTGCATCAACCTGCTTACCTTATTCTAGAGCCAATAAATCTACAGATGTAGGTAGAACAATGGCCAAGATGATTACGTTAGGTTTTATGCCCAAGACTTGCATTTCATTGAATAATGTCAAGATGTCATGGGGACCCAATGATTGAATTCCAATTTAAGAATGTAAATGCTTCATGGGAATGGTGAATCTAGTAATAACCAAGAATGATTGCATTACATGACACAACATACCATTTAGGCATGCCTTTGAACAATCAATGGAAAATTCTAAAATCCCCACATGAACTTCTTGTCTCGTTCCAAAGTGAAATTCCATAACAAAAATGCACTTATTATTGGTCAACCATTGATGCTATATTCCATGAGTATTAGTTTTGATCGGATATAGTGAAGAGGATTTTTATTATGGTGTTGGAATATTGGATTTGGTTCCCAACAAGGCTCATGCCATTAACAAGTTGAGGAACCTCTCCAAGTCACCGTGGACTAAGTTGTGGATGCATTTAATTCCCAACAAGGGTTTACTAATTCTATTTTAAATAGAAATGATTGTATTCTATTTCTAGAAGACATTTCCCATAATAAAATTATTTCGAATCCATTTTTTATTGCATAGCCATGGGTTTTCTTACCTTGTTCTAGATTCAATAAATTTTCACATGTATACATATCACTAACCACAAATATTGATTTGGGTTTTATTCCTAGACAATTTGGATTTCACTAAGAATTCCAACACTTCACTAGGATGGTGAATCTAGGAATAACCAACAATTATTAAATTCCATGGACCTGCTTACCTCACTCAAGAGTTGACCTAAAAATAAACCAAATAGGTTACCTAAAAAAGATAAATTAATAAAATTCCAAATAACTAATTATTAAATATTTTTTTTTCTAGGTTAAAAAGCCAAAGGAATCATCATAGACATAATCTTGTGATACCATTGTTTTTCCCTGCTTATTAGACATGCAACTATTAGTGTTTCCTAACTCTGTGATTGAAATAACCTATTTCTTCCACATAAGTACTCTAAAAGAAAATAAATAAATAACATTCAAGAAAAATTAAACTACAACTACAACATACACAAAACATACACAATACCTCACCTCAGAGTGCCCCCCTCAAAGGTTCAACTTGTGCACTTGCTACAAAATTCCCCTCTAATGATATTTGACATATATATTAAGTGAAAGAGTGTTAGAATACTAAAAATATATGTACCCCCCCCAAAGATGAGAGTGCCCTATTTAAATAACACAACCAAAGTATCTTTGCATTCAAAAATAGGATGTCGAATATCCCATATGCTTGGGGGTTCATTTTAATTACAAATTGATATTTGGAACACTGCAATCCATAAGTGATCATAGTCTCCTGAAAAAAAATTAGCATGATGAGAAAACTCAATTCATTTTCTTATCAAACCTTGAAGCATGCGGGCATCGTGGCTCTATTTTCATAGTACAAGATTAGAACGGTTGAAGGTTGGCATACTCATCAATTCCTCTAGACAATAATAGGCACAAATTGTTGCAACATCCTAAATTTGAATGTACATATGACATTAGACATGAATAGTACTTTTTCCTCAATAACAACTAGTTGGCATATTCTTCATTCTTTCCATAATTGTTTGGTATATTTCTCAACTTATCATAACTATGTGAATTCATTTGATACCCCGTGAAATAGATTGTGAAATTCCTGCTACAAGTTGTGTTAGCAAGGTTTATTTAGACATATATATTATGATAACATCCTTCATGATTCACTGAAACACAAGTAATTTCAAAACCTTCCCTAAATTTAATCATGCTAAAAATAAAGAAACATAAATTTCAATCCTCCTTACCTTGTGAGACGTACACAACAAAGTAGTGATGAAAACAAAGATTAGGATTTAAAATAGGTTCTTGTGATAGAAAAAGAGATAGTTATAGGTGGAAAAAAAAAGTCATTTCATGAGCCCATCATCTCCCCTCAACCAAAAGTGTTTCATGTCCTCATGCAACCTAGTATTCTTGTTCAAGAGCACCAGAGTGAAGATATTCCCAATTGAGGGCTAGATTCCAAAATTCATTTGCACTATAAAATCCAAGTGCTCTGTCTCCTTGAGTCTATTGCATAACTTCTTCTCATTCTGCCTACTTGATGGGTGAATTGTAAAACCTAATAGGACACCAAAGAAGGGGAAAGTGAAATCCAAGGCCAAGCCACCTAACATCATGTATTATTATATATTTTATATAAAAGGTTTCTCTATTGAGCGATCAAACGAAATATTGATAACCCATAAGTTTCCTATTCCTCAAGTAATTAGGGAGTTGTTCCCATATGTCATGGGAAATCAACAATGCTTTCAAGGAATATTTCTTGACAATTTCTTGGTAATTAGAGATATCGTATATTTGATGGTATCTAATGATTGCAAAGTCTCCAAGGTAACAACCTATGGTAATATACTATTATAACTAATGGTAGGGGATACTGATACCAAATGATCAATCTTGAATTTCCTTCAATCCTGACATAAAATTATGTAGCTTTATTCCACTAAACATGAATGATGAAAATGTTGGAGACATATATCACCAACATAAGGATTGGGGTTCCACTAAGAATTGTTTTTCTAGTAGAAATTGAAATGATATAGTTCACATAATAAGTTATGATCAAGAGAATCACATGATAGAAATATATTGATAAAATATTGAGGTTGTTTGATCTCATATGTTTTTTCTGCTGCCAGGTATCAAATCCTAAAGGTAGTGTTGGATTACCAAGAGGGGGGTTGAATCAATAATAGAGAAATCTAATCCTTTTTACCAAAAAATACAAGTGTTATATCAATGTAGCATTATCATCCAATAGTTGCAGTGTAAATAAACAATAAACAAATGAGCAATCACACACATACACAATACACCAGTTTTTTATGTGGAAACCTAAAGCGAGAGAAAACCACATAATGTTTTTTCTTATATGTGTTTAAAAATTACATTCATTGGAAGCACCAACTTCCTTTGTTTTCCAGCTGCAACTGGAAGGAGGCTCCAACCCCCTATTTTATCAAGTTGCAACCTGAGGGAAGCTCCAACTCCCCAATTTTCTGGCTACGACCAGAAGAAGGCTACAACCCCCTATGTTCTCCTACTACAACTAGAAGGTGGCCAAAACCACCTGTTCTTGCCCCATACAAATGCCTTGAAATACAAGTAGAATGATGGAACCACTATCACACTATCACTGTGAGATATATTGTTGTAAACTTGTACCAATCAACTTGGACCAAACAACTTGTAACAATAACCTGAACCATGTATCAACCATGCATCAAGCTGTAACTCAATCTGTAATCAACCTGTACCATAAAAAAGTGGATCAACCATGCACAAAATTGTACCAAACAAACTGTAATCATCTTGTACCATAAAAAAGTGAATCGAATCGACCATGCACCAAACTGTACCATGAATAAGTGCATCAACCATGCACCAAACCTGTATAAATAACCTGTCACAACAACATGTCCAAAAAACCTAACACAACAACCCATTTCATCAATATTATCAACCAAATCATATCTACTCACCAATATCAATCACCAAGACAACTCTCAAATATGTGCATCAACCAAGCATAACGCAACAACTCATAATCATCACCAAGATCAATATGTGCTTCTAATAATATATCAATACAAGTATGCTACATCATACATAAACCATGTGTCAAAACTAATACTAACAAATGCCTCCAACCATGTACCAAGTATGTACCAATCATGTATCAACTATTCATCAACTATGACTCATCAAGATGTACCAACATCATCAACTATACACCTCATGTAAGTACCAACTCATCAACTACCTGTCTCAACCATGTACCCAACATGTACCTCAACCAAACGCCCTCATCAATTTCATCATCCAAATCTGATTTGTAAATCTGTAATAGACCTGGTGTATATGATCACATACCTGCAAACCTTCCTTATAACTTTAACAAAAAGAGACTAAAATTTTCATCAAACTTTTCTTTAGTCTAACATGACTAGTTTTGGATTAGTCAACAACCCTAACTTGGAATAATCGTAACTATGTACCTGTAATGAATAAAGATATGAAAATAGTACACATTGTTCTTCAATTTGTTTTCTGCAATTTCTCTAGGTGTCACTACTTGGAACCTCTCATAAAAGAAGTTATAGCAAAAATGGCATACCTTGTTGAATTTTGTCTTATTCTAGAGAGAGAACTTGTAGAGCGTTCCTTGCATAGAATATTTGTTGTATGGATCTGAAAATTTTACACAGGATACTAAAGAATGTACTCTAAACACCACTTTTTCTTACTAAATTTGGATTTTTTATGAAGAATTTATGACATTTTTACCCGAAACACCTATTTTAGACTAGTTTCAGGACTAGCCACAAGCCTTATTTTCTATGGAGTGTAACTCCAAAAATACAACGACCCAAAAGATGAAATTCGTACCACAACTACTTGGATATGTTTTCTCAATGTCCTCTCAATTTCATGGTCTAAAGAATTCTAGAAAAAACGTTATTGCGAAAATGGTGAGATGACCTGTAAATAACATACCTTAGAAAGCATCATCAAAAGAATTTATCCTCCCTTGAATTTCAACCTTCTTTACTTCATCTTCTCTCTGAAATTCATCTTAGATATCCTTTGGTTACCTTAGTCACCTATATATATTCAATATTCTCAAGTGTTATTAAAATGAGAGAGCCTTGCCTCTTATTTATACTTTCATGTAGCTTCCTCAAGGGGTTACCTTTTAACCATCTTAACCTACTTTCCTTATTTTAGGGTTAACCAACTTCTAACCATTTGTCCAATTAGTAATTTATCCATTAAATTTATTATTTAAATAATTTATTTTGTATCCACTTTGACTTATATTACACTCATCACTTCATTTTACCTCAAGAGGTTACCTTCTAACCATCTTAACCCACTTTCCTTATTTTAAGTTTAACCCACTTATAACCACTTGTCCAATTAGTATTTTCTCCATTAAATTTATTATTTAAATAATTTATTTTGTATCCACTTTGAATTATAGTATACTCATCATTTCACTTTATTATTTACCTTCTAAAATCTCTTAAACCACTTTGACAACTTTGACCTTTTGAGGCTTCTAGATGACTCATAAGAGTTCTCCAACTTCACATGGCCATAACTCTCTAACCGTGAGGATTTATGTGACATTCCACATACCATCGAAAATGGAATGACATGCACTATCCATATAGAATAGTCTCACCTTAAAATATATTAAAACTCATACCATTATACATGAAAAAGCCTTGGGTACATTACTCAAACCTTTGTGCTACTAGAATTCGCTACCAGACTTTCTCCAAGGGTTGACATCAATCACTAAGGGTTGACATAAATCTAAAATATCACTCTCCAATGGTTGACATCAATGACAACCAACAATCCATACCAACTGTCTATCGACCTAAGCCAACTGTCTAATAGATAATCCATCTTTGATATAAAAATATGGGTTGAACTCAAGATTATGACCTACAAGTTAGGGCCTCTAATGCTAATTTATAGGCCTGTTGCATTCAATTTTGTGCCTGCATCAACTATGATTTAAACTCTTTAAAATTTGGCTTCCACTTCTCTTCCCAAACTAAATACGTTAAGAAGCATTTTTCTGTCAGTTTCTCAATCACTTGCTAATGACTCTCCTTTATGATCCCAAGATAAAATAGCTCATATTTATCTCTCCATCCAGGTAGGTCAAGTTTTAGCTGGATACATGCATATGTATTCACCATGATGTCATCCAATACAATATTTATTATTTGATGAACTAGCTTCATACATTCTTCTGAATAAGCATTTCTCTTGTCCATTTATGACTCTTTTGAGTCAATGGCTTCTAATAAGGAATTTAGAGGGTTATTCCCTGGAACCCTAGACTTGTTTCTTTCTAATTTTATCTTTAGCTTCTAATTTTACAACCTCCATTTTATGATATCCTTTAATAAACTTGGTAAATATGGAAATAGAAATGAAATTATTTAGAGGTCATTCAAGACTTGGAATTTCCTATGCTACCTTTGACTCTCCTTTTTCTCAATCCAACATGGTTTGGGTGTGGATTAGGTTTAGGAGAATGAAAATATCCATCAATTTCATCATCAAATTGATCTTGTTATGGTGGAGAGAAAGGTCTAGAAGGATGTAAGCCTTCTATTTCATGATCATCAACTTGCACCTTTTGTTCCTCTGGAAACAAAGACTTTGGAGACTATAGGTCCCCTCATTTGTCATCAAATTGTCGTTCCCTCTACTATGGATATGAGGACCTTGGAAATTGTAACCCTACTAGCTCATTATTGGATTGGTGTTCTTGTTGTTCTGGAGAGAACAACCTTTGAGACTATAAATCCTATAATCTATCAGACTCAGCTAAGAATATTGATATTGTAGATGGACCAATGACAAGTTCTGTAGTAGGGTCCACCTGTAATTCCAAAACCTCATTTTCCTATGACATTCAAAATGTAGGTGCCTTGGAGGCCCTCGTATCATAGTGATGATGTGATTTGATGTAGGAGCATCGCTCCCAATCCATCCATGCACCAGCCAGCCAACCACTCAGTGCATGCATTCAATGAGGAAGAGAGGTGCAACCCTCTCATATTAAAATTTTGAATTTGAATCAAGCACATTAAATGTTTGTAAGGCTGTTAGAGCCAAAAGGCTGTGCCTATATGCAGACTTTAGATGTAGATAGCCTTTAAATGGTTGTAAGGCTAAGATCTAGCTCCGATCTGGACTAGACATCCATTTATTGTAAATTCAATGTAATTGGATAGAGTAGGTAGCTTGGAGGGAAGAGCTCGAAGATCCCCCTCATGTAAAATATCTTGGATCTTGTCTAAGAGATAGAGGTAGAGGTAGCAATAATTAAGAAGAAAAAAAAGGAGAGCCAAGACTCTGTTGCAGTTCGAGCTCAAACACATTGTAAAGAGGCATTTTCAGATTAATACAATCAGAGCATTTTTCCTACATGTTACTTTGTGTATGATGAATGTCTTCATGTGTGTATTGATGATATGTTATAGATGTATGTTAGGTATGCATTTGCAGGGATAGGTAAGTTCTACTATCTATTGGGTTCTTTGATTTCAGGTTTGGATTTCTTTGAGGCTTCATGCCAAGAGGGCGTGACAGAACACTGTGGGTTCTAATGACCAGTGCATAGAGTGTGCTTCCAATTCTATGGAATTTATACAAGGACGTGATAGGAGGGTACACCAACTAAAATCATTGACTCAGAGGAATACCTCAAGGTTGTTGAACACCTTGGAGGAAAGAATTTGCAGAGGAGGACACAATAGAAGACAAGATCTCTGAGGATTTCTGTAGAGCTCTACGAAGAGGGCATTGAGCACAGGTATAGAGTGTTGAGGAGGAACTCTGCTCTGAGTTCATAGGGAAACATAATCACTAAGGATTCTGGACACTCTACCAGGAGGGCATTGAGTAGGTAACAAAGATCACAGAGAGAACTCTTTGAGTTCATAGACAGAGAAGAGTCCAAGGAAGGATCTTCATAGGGTTGTTGAACACCCTGTAGACTCAGCAAGAAGTTTCTTGACCAAGAGAGTGCCAGGAGGACATCAGATTCTCCATCTACCGGAGAAGGAAAAAGGGTTAATTCCTTAGAGGTAGAAGCTATAGGAAAATATCAGAAGAGATAGCACCTTCGTGTGTGCAAAGACTTTGCAAGGAGCGCAGGAGTCGAAGAATCCTTCGAAAATTCAAAGAGGACAAAGCTTAGGAGGGAGAGTGATTTCATATACAGAGCCATGCAAGTAATGGTAGAGGTTGAAAGAAGACCCTTTGGAGAATTGAGGTCGACAAAGCTCAGGAGAGAAAGCATTTTCAAAGAACGCAGATAGAAACCAAAGTCACAAGCTTCGTAGCAGCAAGAGCAAGGACTGAGGCCTTTGGTATTATTCCAAGGTTTGGGAAGAAATAGAGCATGCATGGGAAGAATGGATCTAGGCCATTAGATCTTGCATGGATAACCGATAGCCATCAGATCTAGAAGTAGTTGCATGAGGTTTAACACTCGTATGCAGAGGAGATGACCTACAAAGTCCCGAAACACCAAAAAATTGGGACCGTCCATTATTGGAGAGGATGCATGGCGGAGATCCAAACCCATTGGTGTTTCAGATACCATAAGGTTGAAGGACCAAGAAATGTGGGGTTGCTGCATCGTGAAATCTTGATTCACAAAATCTCGATAGAGCAGGAGCCGTCAGATCAAGGCAGATCTCAGTCGTAGATAGTGCAAGGAGGTAAGTCTTCGAAAGTTTGGGCATCGATATTTCAGGGTTCGGGATTCTAGAGGTTCAGAAGATAGGAGACTGAGAGACTAGAGGTCATGGGTCGCGAAATCCTGAAAGTTTTAGGATTGTCCATCCCAAAGGACACGTGGAAGAAATATGAATAACATAGGAACTTCAAACATCGGGAGTCTGATAGGTAAGAGTTGGGATATTGGAAGTCTTGACTCCTAAAATCCCGAAGACATTTGGGTCATCCGTCTGCGAAGGACACATGTCACAAGATCCTCG
>JASDQU010010937.1:43960-62306 GCA_032191745.1 Picea mariana | reverse complement strand
AAATCTCGATAGAGCAGGAGCCGTCAGATCAAGGCAGATCTCAGTCGTAGATAGTGCAAGGAGGTAAGTCTTCGAAAGTTTGGGCATCGAGATTTCAGGGTTCGGGATTCTAGAGGTTCAGAAGATAGGAGACTGAGAGACTAGAGGTCATGGGTCGCGAAATCCTAAAAGTTTTAGGATTGTCCATCCCAAAGGACACGTGGAAGAAATATGAATAACATAGGAACTTCAAACATCGGGAGTCTGATAGGTAAGAGTTGGGATATTGGAAGTCTTGACTCCTAAAATCCCGAAGACATTTGGGTCATCCGTCTGCGAAGGACACATGTCACAAGATCCTCGTATCTCAAAGATTCAGGCATTGGAAGGTGAAGGAGTGGAGGATCCTTTTTGCTCAGGGTTCACGACATCCCAAAAAAGAGGGAGCCATTAGATCACGGAATATCATAGCCATGGATCACGGGAGGAAAGGGGTCTTCGAAAAATCGGGTTTCAGAGGTTCGGGACTCGAGAGGTAGAGTTGCATGTCAGTGCAACTCCCAAATTTCCGAAGAGAGAAACACCAAAAGGTGGGTCCTAGGTAAACATGCCATAGGACACGTAGCAGTGGTTAAGGCATTAGGGAAATCCCCGAAAAGGACTATTTTGGTATTTTGGCTACCGAAAGATGCAGAGGTGAGAGTTCGGAACTCTTGACCCATAGAATCCCAAAAGGATATGAGTCGTAGGATCAAGGGTGGCTTTGAGCTGTCGATCTTGCTCAGGAGGGGGAGAACCGGAGGTTCAGGATTTCGGTACTTTGGTATTTCAGATACCAGGAGTACAAGAGGACAAGGCATTTTTGTGCTAGGAGTCGTAGAATTCCAACACACGAATTCCTGAAAGCGTAGAAGGAGTCTTGTCGGGTCACAAGGAAAAGGCCAGATTTCGGCATACCGAATATCGGGATTTTAGAAATCCTGAGGACATGAAATCCGGGCTCTTAGGAATGCAGATCCCAAAAGGATCAGGGACATTGGTTTGAAAGTGGATCACAGCTGTTGATCCCAGCCAGGAGTGAAAGGACTATATCGGTATTTCGGATACCGGGAAGTCTATGGAGCAGGGACTAGAGGAAACCTTGCATCGGGAAAGCCCGAAATGCAAAAACCCGAAGTTGTTGAGGAATAGCACGAGATGCAGAGGACGAGTGTATTCATCGGCATTTCAGAGTTTGGAACTTCATAAGTTTCGATGATATGAGAACCAAGCATTTCGGCATCAGAAAACCCGAAATCACGAAAGGAGGAGAAAGCCGAGAAATAGGCATTTCGACATTTCGGAGATCGACTTTTTAGGAGTCTTGAATACAGGAAGATAGGCGCTTTGCATCAATGAACCCCGAAGAAGAATGCGGTCATATGAAGAGTGGTCACATGGACCAAATATATGGCCGAGGGGACTAATTGTCATTGAGTGCTATTTTGGCATTTTGGCTTTTCGAGTGTCGAGAGATAGAAGAGTCAAGGGTTCTCAACATCAAGACTCAGGTAGTCCCGAAACCCAAAATTCCATTTCAAGAAAAGGTCTGCAGATGTATATAGAGTTTGTGGGGAGAGTTGAAGAACCTGTGGATCAAATATTGGAGATTCCAGCAGGGAATCAAAGGAGTTGATCCAGATCGAAGGCATTAAAGAACCATCCTTAGACTAGGAGGTCACATAGCACCTGTTGAGGAAGGGGGTGCTGCATCAGTTGTGGTATCATAGCTTGACTYTGTTTGTATATTTTAGGAAGAGAAAGAAGGAAGGAAAACACTCTAATATATACAAGTTTGGTATCATAAGCAGCTTGCAGATAGATAGCAGGCAGAATGACTATTGAAGGTCATGCACGCGTTGGAAGGAAGAACCATTAGTAGCAGGAGAACGCTGCAAGAGATAAAGAGMTCACCGAGATCATAGAAAGGATGGATGAGCTTGCACTACGAATGCATCAGAATGCTAAGTCAAGATGGGTATATGAATGGCCCATGAAGACAAAGATAAAATGGCTAGTCAGGACATTGATGGCCAAAAGACAGYAGAGGCTGTTGAAAATATGGTTGAGGCATGCTGAAAACCCCAACAGACTAGAGGAGAAAATGGTTCAGGTGTGTGAATCAGAGCATGGGAGAAACCTCAGTAGTGAGGATGACATGGTATCAGCTGAAGATCTCAAGGACTGCCAAGAGGGCAGAGAAGAAGTTCCCAATTGCCAAGAGGGCAATGAGATGAGATCACTGTGGGATCTCATAGACTATCAGGAGAACAGCCAAGGAATTTCATATTGCCAAGAGGGAAATGAGATGAGATCATTGCGGGATGTCATCGACTGTTAGGAGGATAGCAGGGAAATTTCATGTTGCCAGGAAGGCCTTGAGATGGGATCCGAGGATCCCATAGACTGTCAAGAGGGCAGTAGAAAATTCCTAATTTTCCAGGTGGGCAGGGAAAAAGAGATGAGACTATTTGAAAGACTCAGGAGCTCAGAGGTGAGTTCAGATCAATGAGAGGAGCTGACAGAAGAAGATTAGAATAGCATTCTGATCATTGGAGGAATTGAATTATTCCTTCCATTGAGTCCAGTTGAGGCAAGAGCATGTGTTGCAAAAGCAGCAACAGAATACTGACAGCCAGCAGAGACTGTCATGGAAGAAGAAATGGAGAAGCCACTGATGACTACCCAAGTAGTGGAAAAGGAGCATTCTGAAGAATTGCTCAAAAATTTCAGCCAAGTAGCTGAAACAAAGAAAATTGCAACACTGAAGCTGACAACAAGGGAAGAAAAGGAGCATGTGGTTAAGATGCTCACTCCATGGGAGATGGAGCTAGAAATGTTGGAGGATTGGCTGAACAATCCAGAGCCAGTAGATGACTGCCAAGAACAGACAGTCRTGCAGAATGCAGAAGATGAGCATTCTGAGGAATCATTCCAAATTTTCAKCCAGGGAGCTGAACATCTAATGAAGATTGTCGTGTCGAGG
The DNA here is from genome assembly GCA_032191745.1 of Picea mariana. Taxonomy (NCBI): domain Eukaryota; kingdom Viridiplantae; phylum Streptophyta; class Pinopsida; order Pinales; family Pinaceae; genus Picea; species Picea mariana. The sequence continues at coordinate 59,302 of JASDQU010010937.1, read as the reverse complement.
CATGTAGCAAGTGATGAAGGGAAATTCTAGGTTGACAAGCAGCTGGAARAGGCTGAAACTCAACCAACAAGGAATCTGGTAGAAGTTGAGCTGCCGGAAGAAGAAGATGAGAAGCAGTTTAGTAAGAAGATTGCAGAGATGAAATCTGCAACAGGGTGACAAGTCAAGGCCACAAGAGATGAAGTAGAAGCATGGTAGATCATGGTGATCTACCCATTTGCAGAAAGAAAATGCAGATGAAGAGACTGCATGAACAGAGCCATCCATTGTAGCAGTTGGATGAGGTGATCGATGAGATCAAGGAGATGATGATCAGATCACAAGAGACTGCAAGTAGGGAGAAGTTGAGCAGAAGGGAGATAGTAGTAGTAGTAGAGCAATGGAAGCAACAGCAGCAGCAGAGAGATGGAGCATAGGAACAACTCCAGAGAGTTGTTTGGGACCCAGGAGGATTTCAACAACCAGGGTGGAGAGCTCATGAGTAGGAGCACATGAATTTTTCACAGTAGAGGAGTATGATGCAGGAGAATCGTTCCCAAGATAGCCATGCACTAGCCATCCAACCACTCAGTGCACACATTCAATGAGGAAGAGAGGTGCAACCCTCTCATATTAAAATTTTGAATTTGAATCAAGCACATTAAATGTTTGTAAGGATGTTAGAGCCAAAAGGTCGTGCCTATACATAGGCTTTAGATGTAGATATCCTTTAAATGGTTGTAAGGTTGAGATCTAGCTCCGATCTGGACTAGACAACCATTAATTGTAAATTCAATGTAATTGGATAGAGTAGGTATCTTGGAGGGAAGAGCTCGAAGATCCCCCTCATGTAAAATATCTTGGATCTTGTCTAAGAGATAGAGGTAGAGGTAGCAAGGATTAAGAAGAAAAAAAAGGAGAGCCGAGACTTTGTTGCAGTCTGAGCCCAAACACATTGTAAAGAGGCATTTTCAGATTAATACAATCAAAGCAGTTTTTCCTGCATGTTACTTTGTGTATGATGAATGTCTTCATGTGTGTATTGATGATATGTTGTAGATGTATGTTAGGTATTCATTTGTAGGGACAGGTTGGTTCTGCTATCTGTTGGGTTCTTTGATTTCAGGTTTGGAGTTCTTTGAGGCTTCATGCCAAGAAGGCATGATAGAACACTGCGGGTTTTGATGGCCAGTGCATAGAGTGCACTTCCAATTCTGAGGAATTTGGACAAGGACATGATATAAGGGTACACCAACTAAAATAATCGACTTATAGAAATACCTCAAGGTTGTTGAACACCTTGGAGGCAAGATTGTGAAAAGGAGGACATAGTAGAAGACAAGATCTCTGAAGAGTTCTATAGAGCTCTGCCAAGAGGGCATTGAGCACAGGCACAGAGTGTTGAGGACGAACTCTGCTATGAGTTCATAGGGAAACAAAATCACTGAGGATTCTGGACACTCTGCTAGGAGGGCATTGAGTAGGTAACAAATCTCACAGAGAGAACTCTTTGAGTTCAGAGACAGAGAAGAGTCCAAGGAAGGATCTTCACAGGGTTGTTGAACACCCTGTAAACTCAGCAAGAAGTTGCTTGACCAAGAGAGTGCCAGGAGGGCATCAGATTCTCCATCCGAGGGAGAAGGAAAAAGGGTTAATTCCTTAGAGGTCAAAGCTATAGGAAAATCTCAGAAGATATAGCAACTTTGTGTGTGCAAAGACTCTGCAAGGAGCACAGGAGTCGAAGAATCCTTCAAGGATTCAAATAGGACAAAGCTCAAGAGGGAGAGTGCTTTCATATACAAATCCCTGCAAGTAATCGCAGAGGTCAAAAAAAGACCCTTTGGAGAATTGAGGCCAACAAAGCTCAGGAGAGAAAGCCTTTTCAAAGAACACAAACAGAAACTGAAGTCATAGGCTTTATAGCAACAGGAGTAAGGATTGAGGCCTTTGGTATTCTTCCAAGGTTTGGGAAGAAATAGAGCGCGCATTGGAAGAATGGATCTAGGTCGTCAGATCTTGCATGGATAACCGATAGCCATCAGATCGAGGAGTAGCTGCATGAGGTTTAACCCTCGTATGTAGAGGAGAGGATCTGTAAAGTCCTGAAACACCGAAAAATCGGGACCGTCCATTATTGGAGAGGACGCATGCCGAAGATCCAAATCCATCAAGGTTTCGGATACCGAAAGGTTGAAGGACCAAGAACTGTGGGGTCGTTGCATTGCGAACTACCGGTTCATGAAATCCTAATAGAGCAGGAGCTGTTGGATCGAGGCAGATCTTAGTCGTAGATCATGCAAGGAGGTAAGGATTCAGAATTTTGGGCATCGGGATTTTGGGGTTCGGGATTCCAGAGGTTTAGAAGATAGGAGACCAAGAGACTAGAGGTCATAGGTCGCGAAATCTCGAAAGTTTTGGGATTGTCCATCTCAAAGGAAACATGGTAGAAATCTGAATAGCATCGGAACTTCATACATAAGGAGTCCGAGAGGTAAGAGTTGGGAGATTGGAAGTCTTGACTCCTAAAATCCCGAAGACATTTGGGCCATTCATCTACGAAGGACACATGTCATGAGATCCTCGTATCTCAGGGATTCAGGAATTGGAAGGTGAAGGAGTGGAGGATCCTTTTTGCTCAGGGTTCACAAAGTCCCAAAAAAGAGGGAGCCGTCGGATCACGGAAGATCATATCCGTGGATCACACGAGGAAAGGAGTCTTCAGAAAATTAGGTTTTGGAGGTTCGGGACTTGAGAGGTACAGTTGCATGTCAGCGCAACTCCCGAATTTCCGAAGAGAGAAATAACGAAAGGTGGGTCCTAGGTAAATAGGCCAGAGGACACGTGGCAGCAGTTAAGGCATCGGGGAAATCCTAGAAAAGGACTATTTTGGTATTTCAGCTACCGAAAGATGCAGAGGTGAGAGTTTGGAACTCTTGACCCATAGAATCTCAAAAGGATCTGAGCCATAGGATCAATGGAGGCTTTGAGACATCGATCTTGCTGAGGAGGAGGAGAACCGAAGGTTCGATATTTCGGTACTTCGGTATTTAAAATAATGGGAGTACGAGAAGACAAGGCATTGTTGCGCTAGGAGTCGTGGAATTCCGAAATGTGAATTCCCGAAAGTGTAGAAGGAGTGTTGTCGGGTCAGGAGGAAAAGGACATATTTCGGCATACCGACTATCGAGATTTTAGAAATCTTGAGGACATGAAATTCGAGCTCTTAGGAACGGAGATCCCGAAAGGATCAGGGTCGTTGATTTTAAAGTGGATCACAACTGTTGATCCCGGCCAGGAGTGAAAGGACTGTATTGATATTTCAGATACCGGGAAGTCTAAGGAGTAGGGACTGGAGGAAACCTTGCATCGAGAAAGCCCGAAACGTGAAAACCCAAAGTTGTTGAGGAATAGCACAAGACATGGAGGACAAGTGTATTCATTGGCATTTCAGAGTTTGGGACTTCGTAAGTTTCGAGGATATGAGAACCAAGCATTTCGGCATCAGAAAACCTGAAATCACAAAAGGAGGAGAAAGCCAGGAAATAGGCAATTCGGCATTTTGGAGATCGGCTTTTCGGGAGTCTCGAAGACAGGAAGCTGGGTTCTTTGTGTCAATGAACCCCAAAGAAGACTGTGGTCATATGAAGAGTGTTCATACGGACCTAAGATATGGCCTAGGGGACTAATTGTCGTTGAGTGCTATTTTGGCATTTCGGCTTTTCGGGTGTCGNCGAGAAAGCCCGAAACGTGAAAACCCAAAGTTGTTGAGGAATAGCACAAGACATGGAGGACAAGTGTATTCATTGGCATTTCAGAGTTTGGGACTTCGTAAGTTTCGAGGATATGAGAACCAAGCATTTCGGCATCAAAAAACCTGAAATCACAAAAGGAGGAGAAATCCAGGAAATAGGCAATTCGGCATTTTGGAGATCGGCTTTTCGGGAGTCTCGAAGACAGGAAGCTGGGTTCTTTGTGTCAATGAACCCCGAAGAAGACTGTGGTCATATGAAGAGTGTTCATACGGACCTAAGATATGGCCTAGGGGACTAATTGTCGTTGAGTGCTATTTTGGCATTTCGGCTTTTCGGGTGTCGGGAGATAGAAGAGTCAAGGGTTCTCGACATCAAGACTTAGGAAGTCCCAAAACCTAAAATTCCATTTTGGGAAAAGGTCCGCGTATGTATACAGAGGCCGTGGAGAGAGTTAAAGGACCAGTGGATCGAATATTGGAGATTCCAGCAGGGAATCAAAAGAGTCGATCCGGCTCGAAGGAATTAAAGAATGATCCTTAGACCAGGAGGTCGTGTAGTACCTGTTGAGGTAGGGGGTACTGCGTCATGATTCCATAGTAGCAAATGTACTACGGGTTGAGGTGGAATATACAAGGGTTTGTTTTCCATCATGCCTAGGTTGATTGGTAGGAAATATAACCCTCACCCTGGGTTTTCTACCTAGTCCTTTTAAAAACAATTCCCAATCGATATGAAGCCTACCCAACTTAGTCACAATCAACAACTTTATCATACCTTGGTGGTATTTCCTTGTCTTAGGTTTTTCCCTCTTGTGAACCATGAGAATCATTTTCGGTAGGCTTTTGAGCAAGAATAATTTTTATGTTTAAGATTTTTTCATTTTTGAGGTGCATAATGAGTTTGAAAAAGTAGTGAAACACCATGTTTTACCTCCCCTCAGAAGTTATGAAATCTTGGATGATGAAATCTCCCACTTTCCAAGGTGAAATCAACAAGTTCCTTTGAATTCCTTTTCATATGTTGGGCATAGGAGAGGTATTTGTTAGAAATTGAGGCTAGCTATCTACCGGTAGCTTCAAATTATTTAACCATATTCCAACTTGGAAGGGGATCCCTATGGATAAACTGATGAAATCTTCAATTACAATTAGGGTAAGTTGTTTCACTAATGCCCTCCTACTTTTGAAGGTTTTAGCAAATTCCAATCCAATTCCTAGGTCCTATCCTTGTAACCTCTCAAAAAATGAAACCCAACATTCTTTTGCAAAGATTTTCATTACCTATGGTTTGGCTACAATTATAATCATATCTTCAATTTCGACCCACTTCATTGATCCTCCAATGGTGCACTATATCCAGAGGTGAGTTTTCTGAGTTAAATGGGAATTGTTGAACTATAATTAAGTGCTATAAAATGAGGGTAATCATATGATTAAATGAGAGGATTATATAGAAATCAACAAGAGGATGGATATAAACAAGTGGTGTGACATTGCAATTGATTGTTATTGATTGCAATTCATAAAAATTAATTTCAATCTCTTTACACATGTTTCTGTCACATCTCATGAACTTAGCAATTTTCCTAAATTTTTTTGTACCAAAGCATAAAGCTGAAAAACTTAAAGATCCATTCATATGGATATCTTCAAAGAATCATTCATATGGCTAGCTTCAAAACTTAAAGATCCATATTGATGCATACATTGGATTTTTTCATTTCTAGATGAGGGATATGTTAGAATGTGTTTTAATGTTGTCTAGTGGATTGATGTAATCTTGTAACTAGTGTCATAATGATGATAATTATAACATCATTTGTGGGGAACTTATACATGTAACTAAGCTTCACTAGACTTTAGTAACATTACACATGTGCACACGTAGGTAGTTTTGCAGAGTTATTTTCCTAGTGACCAGCCCCTCATGTAATGGTGACTTGCACTACTAGGTCCTTTTTATCCACCACTTATCTCTTATCTCTTAATGATATTATTGCTTACCTTTATGGTTTGGTGTTTCTTGTCTTAAAAAATAGGATCACATAGCAATAATATAAAACAGATGAAAAAATAAAATAGATGCCCCTTTATTCCATATTCATTGCACTCATCGGATACATACATCACACAATAGTAGTAAATAAGGCTATACAGGTATTACTAGTCCATTCTATTAGTTCATATAAGTATAAATTCAATGGAAATCATTCATGAAATGGTTGTATAACCTCTACTGTAAAATTACATTGGTTCCAGTAGTAGTTTTACTGCTAAATAGGCATGAATATGGGAAAGCAATATGGTTGGTAACATGTAATGGAAGCTTATTGGAGAAACAAGGAAATCACCTTTCCCATATTCATTGATGTCATTTCCTCAATAAGATTGGTATAATATAGGTAATAATTTAGTTAGTCTTAATATTCACACTGTATCTTCCTAAGAATGATACCTCTCTAATCATACAGAAGCTTCATAGTGAGTTTAATAACCTGTAGATACGAATTATGCTTTGAGTGTCATAGCACATAGTTTCCATGACAAGAGCTTGGTATGATTCCAGGCATTGTGTTGTTTAGTGATGTTTGGTATAGGCTAAGAATAGAAAGAATAATGGTCACAAGAAGGTGTGAGGATGATTCCTAGAGCAGTGTTCCCTTGGCCAAAGTCATAGGAAAATTGTAATTAGAATTAGGGAAAAATAAAAACAAATAATGCCTTTCTATTTTTCCGTTCACAAGATCAGCATATATGAGAAAAGAAATAAAGAGATCTAAATTAAATTCTGAGTATAAACAAAATTTCTGAGTGAAACGACAAACCTCAAGCTTACCTCCTGATCTAAGAAATATGTACATGTCACATGTGTGGATTAAAACCTTTATAATATGCTTATAAATAGTTTTAGGTTTGATATCTGTCATATAGACTTAGGAACAATTTTTCCAAGGTACAGACTATCACAAGACAATTGCAGCAAACAAAAAAATTTGAAAAGATAGTCCAAAAAGGAGGCCGCACCTTCATCAAGAGACAACAACGCAGGTAGCTGCAATAAATAGGAGAGTGATGAGTGAGTGAGTGTGAGTGTAATAAAATTATAGAGGGTAGGGTCTCATTTATAGTTAGAGAGAGGGGTTAGGAAAATTTAAAATTATATTTAAATATTGACATTTAATTAATATAAATATTAATTAAAATGTCAATTAATATTAATGTTAATTATAAAAACCCTAAACACATATAAACCCCCAATCACATAAATAAAACCTCAATCACATAAAACAACAAGAGGGTACCTTTTAAGAAAAATTCAAGGGGGGGACCATAATGGAAAAACATGTCCACATGAGTCTCATAATGACCTATAAACTTTATCATCACTGCATAAGGGGGTCCATCAACAATGTGGTCATTTCCATCTTCATAGGCACTCCTAGGTCTCGTGGACCATATCTGGAGAGAGGAAGAGGATCACACATCAACACAACTTGGTATTACACCAAGATCTACTTGGTCAAAGACTAGGTTTCCCCATAACACATATGGGGGCAGTAGAACACATCTAGGGTCTTATCCACCAAGGTACAATACCAAGGATCAACACATGCATTAATAAAGGGTTCCCTAGAACACATCTAGGGTCCCTAAAACACATATAGGGTCTCATATCAACCACCAAGGAACACATCCAAGGATCAATCCAAGCACTGACCAAGGATTCCATGGAACACATCCAGGGGCCCTAGACACATCTAGGGACTTATATCAACCACCAAGGAACATATCCAGGGATCACTCTAAGCACTGAGCAAGGATGATCCCTTAGGAACCTTTCCATTTGGATGACATTTGATTCCCAGAAGGAAGTGAGAAGATGCCTAAATTTTTCAATGATAGATAGCCATACTACTTAGCTTCCATCTTGTACCAAAGGAGAAAAATTGTATCGTTGCGTAAAGGAGGAACATTTGGAGGCAGAGAGATAGTGAGATTGAAATGAACTATTTGGAGGCCCAGACATCATGAGGTTGCAGTACACTCGAGTTGAAATGACTGTTTGAGGCAGAAAGATGTGAGAATGCAATGCACCCTTTGGAGTGTACTGCAATCTCATTATGTCTCGACCTCCAAACGGTTCATTTCAATATCTCTATCTCTTGGCCTCAAAATAGTTCTTTCAATTTGGGTGAACTGCAATATCATAATCTCTAACCCTCCAAATGGTCATAATGTTCATTTCAGTAGGTTCCATTCCTCAAAATATCTTGTCACCAAAATGAAACTACCATTTTTGGAGGCATGTTCAGAGCCATACATTCATGTTAGAATTTATCCATACATTCATGTTAGAATTATCCATTGGTTAAGCATAAACTTACACTGATAGATACATAATATCTAGAGGACATAATCAAAATATTATACATACCTAAATGGTGATTTTTTAATTTAGCAATCGAACATAACAATTCATAAAACATTAAACATAACTAGAATTGATGGCTATATAAACTTATTTGCTGAAAGGAGAAATAACACCTGATCTGATGAACTGGCTGACAATACAGCTGGAATAGTTGGCCCTGCATGTTTCTATTTAGCTTTATGATCTTCTATTAGTCTTGATATTCCCTCAAATGACGAAGAAAGATCTTAAAGTACCTACCAAAATCATTCAACCTCCATAAATATCTAAAAAGTCAATACAAGTAATATTTGTAGCGCATTATTTGCTCTAAGATGCATTTTTACGAGAGTGTCACAACATACCTGAATGAGCTCCTCTTGGTTTCAAGAATAATTTATTGGATCCACATGTCTAATATTTGATCAAACTGCCTCCCTTGATTTGAAGTAGATGCAATGAAGTCAACATTAACTTTGTTGTTGCTCTGTTGGATCGAGGGATGTTTGCTCCAAGATGAAATGACTCCAATAAATTATTATTTAATGAATAGGTACAACCATGTGAAGGCGGAAGCTCTTATGGCCCCTCCCCCCCCATAACATCACTCTTAGTTCCCCAATACCCAACATATAAATCTATTGAAATATTTACAGCAAAAACAAACATATATACATACCAATATTCACAATTGTTTACAATGAAATAAAATGTTTCCTTGATCCATTTGGACTGAGTGGAATATGGTGAAAATATATTTTATATTAAATAATTATTAAAATATTCATGTACATCATCATTTAGCAATTTTATCCCATCTCTTCTTCTTAGCTCTATAGTTCCTAATCATTTCATCAGTATCTACGTCTTCATTCTCTGGGTGCCTTTAAAAATCTGATTGTGATTGTGTCCTCTCACGTATTGAACACCTAGTCGAGGGGTACTCATGATGTAATGGAGGCTACTTTGATGAGGCATCACCTACAAAATAAAAAAATACAAAATTTAAATGGCCAGTTTTAAATATCATTGAACTAGCTCAATAATATTAAAAAAAACACCTGCAATGTCATTATTTACCTAGTGCACTGGTCGACACCGTTGGAATGGTTTCCCCCGCATGCTCCTGTTCAACTGTATGAGCCTAAAGTACAACATTCTCTGCCACTGAGACCAAAAATTTATAAGGACAATCATAAATGTATAAGTAAAAAAAAAATAGAAGTACAAAATGTATAACTATGAAATTATTAAGTATATGATTAAAATAAAACCATATTACCATCATGTGCTAGCTCAGTCATAGAACCATCGTGGGGTTCTGACCCCATGGAAAATTGGGACTAAATGGGATCAACACCATCTTCTGGTTGCAAACTTCTATCAATGCACTGCTCTCCAATACCAGTGTGTTCATTGACAGTGTTGCTCCTCTGATTAAAACAAAGTTGTAAATATTAATAATATCCAACATCATCGTATTCTTTTACTAATAAAGGTTAATGTGGATTGAATTTTATTTACCTTATCCTTCAAAGTGGTTCTTGGTATCTGCCCCAATCTTTTTCTGCATTCAACTACCACTTTATAGTAATACTTGTAACAAAGTTGTAGGTCTTCCTCCATGGTTTTAGCACCAAACTTGTCACCCTCCATTTCATAAGAGTATGTATTTTTTATGCTATTCGCTAAAATTACCTAAACTTTTTAAGGCAATACAAATAACATATTTAGGTACTTACAATTTGTGACTGCAGATTCAAGTAGACGCCATGGCCTAGCATGTGTTGGACACATTTGGAAAGCCTTTCTTTTGTGGCCTTTGATGTGTCACTCAACGTATCATCAAAATTTTCAAGTATGTTAATATATACCACAATTTTGTGGCCTTGGTATTTGATTGAAATTGTAATTTACCTTCTTGGATCAGAGGGTGTTTTTCCTTCATCTGTCAATTTTTTCTCTTTTGTGTCCTCAATGAGGGCCTTCCACTCCCTCTCTAGAATCATCAAAGGATACTCATACCTATAATTTTGTTGCAAGTTATTCCTATATGTTTCTCGCATATATTTTAAATATTGGAAAGCTGAGGTGGTGGCCAAGATCTTATAAAATGTATCTACACCAAAAAGGCTTTCTAGATAATCCATCAATTCATTTTTGAGGTTGGAATTCTAGGAATTCCAACTCTCCTGTATGGTGGCCCAAAAATCAGAAAAGCCTTATTTTACAAGGACCTATAAAAATCATTATTCCCTACATGCAAAATGATTATATGATTATTAATTTAAAAATAACAATCTAGATGATTTATATTTGTCTACATAGAGAACATGAAAAAAATAAAATTTTAAAAATTACCTGGCACTTTAACATGCTTTAATGGAAGCTCTTGCTCACTGACCATAAAGGTTCCCTTTTTTGGTCACACATCTTGATTTACGAAAAGAAACCATATAGTTTGTCAAATCATTGGCCTCATCTCCGTCACCACCTCCGGAGCCTACCCATGTTGTCGCTTCCTCGATGTGCATGTTGTGGCTCCCACCTAATGGTGTGGAAGGTGGAGATATAAACAAATGTGTCTCGGAAGCTATACGAGGGCCTATGTTGGGACCCTGTGGCATCTGTGCAGTGCCACTACTACCGATACCATACATGTCGGTGTCAACAGGATCCAAAAATCTCTATATAAGAAAGAAAACATCTTTTCGTTTAGATAATGTAAAAGTTAAAAATCAAGCTTTCATAATTGATCTTATGACATAAAAATAAAACCACTTAAAATTATGGTTGTTACCTTATATTTCTTAAGCCTTGTCATAACTTCTTTGATCCTTTCTTCGACATCAGGAGTTTAATCTAGAATATCTAACAAGTGAGCTAGTTCCTTGTTTCCTTTATTGATCTTTTTTCTAATTAAAACCATAGGGTATGGGGATTCACACAAATCCCTTTCGCCGAGAAAATCATAATCAACATCATGTCCCGTCGAATACATATTTGAAAAAATAAATGATAATCCAGTTATGTAAACAAATAAAATAATTGATTGCCTCATAAATAAAATCCACATTAAATGCAATTCGAAAACTGTTGTTCATTTACCTATTCTGAGGTCGCTTTTGATTTACCATGATCATCCTGCACCATTACACTAAAATTAGAACCATGATCATTATCATGAGAAATAAATTCAAATTTATAAAAAATTCAAATGTTGATAACAAAAATAGGACACACTGAGTACTAAATAGACCGAAGCTCTCCAAATTTATTAACACCGTAAAGAACATAATGAAAATCATAAAATATGAGAGTCATTGCTTACAAGTTGCGTAAATTAGTATATGTACCGTCCCCATAATAACAACATCTGTATCTATTCGATTCAAATTGTAATCAATCAATAACTCTTCCCCCACAACTATTGATTTTATTGCACATACAAATACATGGTTTCCTTCACGCCCCTCAAATACACAATTGGGTCGCTTATTTGTGGTCGCAGGTCATGTAATGTTTATAAACCCTACCATATTATATGTTTCTTTTGGCCTTTCGTCAATATATATATATTCTCCTTTATTTTGATCATTATCTTTTAGCTGTATATAATTTGCAGCCAAGCCATATCTTCGCATACTTTTTGTATATTGGACTATTCGTATCCAATATTTGTATATATAACAGGTTCCAACATACTCCATCAATTAATTTAATCCGTCGTAACATATCTTTATGCCATTCATGGAAAATAGCCCCAAACCATGTAATGACGATGGAGCAATCTGATATATCCTTTAGTTTACACAAAAATCAGTGTTTATTTCAGGAAGATCCTTGGGTACCCATTGTTTCACTATATGTTTGTACCTCAAGGGCACTTCGATGTTTTCTATGCTCTCATTATCATAAGAAAATGATCCCCCTTTCGCAAGAAAAAATTCCATGCGTTTATGGAATTTTCTTCTGATCTTCTCACCTCTAGTTGATCTCCGCCTGTTATACCTACTAGATGTCTCACTTTCCTCTATTCTACTTGAACTTCCCTCACTCAATGAATATATATCTAACAAATACCTATTTTCTTGTGCGTCTTATAACACCATTAATGACATAAAAAGTCATTCAATCAAGATGTAACACTAGTTCATTACTAATATCCTATTAGTATCACAATAAGCTCATAATGATTGCCATAGTGTTACTCTTTCACAACTGTATTATGCTCTATTACTATTGGTATACTATTTGAGCATTATAGGGGCATGTTTGGATTCAAATAGCATCAACACAAAGAAAGACAAATCATTTTGAGATATTTTTAGTTTCTTACAAATTCATGTTCTATGACTCTCCCTGACTAGTTTTTTCCATATTTTTGAGCTTTGGACTTGAAATGGTTAGAGTGGGATAAGGGGCACTCATATCATCTATTTTTTCCAGTGAAAATTTGACCCAAATTCGATAGGAACTATGCAAAAAATTAGGATTCCACTTCTATGTTGGGAATTTTTATCATGTAACTTTACCCTAAGAGTTTTTGGACAATTTAAAGACAACCCAAATCATGGTATTTCTGAAAAAAATGAACAAGAAAGGTGGAAATTTAACTCACCGAAAAGACTACCCTCATCGGAAATATGAATATTATTTCAAATGAATGAATATGCCAATACTAGACTACAATGCCTATGTTGAACACTTAAGTGGACCCTAATAACACTGATAATACCAATGGAGGTCATGACTAGGGAAGAGGGAACCAAGGTGGCTAAGGTGGAGGATGTGATTCCTCAACCCAAGGAGAAGAAATGATAGAAAGGTAAAGGTGGCCTATACATGTCAAAAGGGAACGAGCAATTGAGAGTAGACTACATTGTTAAGTAACAAATACGAGAGTTGTTATTGATTTGTAACCTATCGATGGATACAAAATTGTAAACGATAATGCATGGGTGCAATTTATTGACAATGGGATAAGTGATGTTGTTGTTGTTGTACCTTATTGTTGTTGTCCATTACCTTGACTCACTCCATCCAAAAAAGGACAATTTTTTTAATTACCTTGACTCACTCCATCCAAAAAGGACAAATGGGACAAGCCCTTATTCAAAGTCCATGATTACATATTGGTCATATTAATGGTGAATGGACATTTCATCTAAGTGAACATTGCATGCGATTCATTATGACATTTGTAATTTTCACAACCCCCAAGGTATCTTCACAACTCCTGAGTTTGTTCACATCTCTCGATGAAATCTTACAACTCTCAATGCATTGGTCATAATGACATAGGCAGTTTGGGGATATTCTTCATGCACATAGACCTCTCATGCCATGCCACACCACAAATATTGGAGTGGTCAACTTGTTTGCACATTTGGAGACATGTGTCACATAGTTTGATGGATGACCTCCTTGGAGGATGAATTACATAGCCATTGGGGATTATATTTAGCACATATGGACCTTCTTGGACTTTTGTTGACTTGAGTATATGATTAACATGATTTGAGAAGGAGGTTACACATTGGATACCTCACACATGACCATTGGAGCTTAATTTAGGGGATTCGTCCACTCTTGAGGGATTCTACTCATTACTTGTTGGTATTTTTTCCTTTGGGGAGCTATGTGTCCACTTTGGAGGATAACTAAGAGGCTTTCATTTCCTACTTTGAGGAGTTGGTTGTGGATCTATCCACTTGGAGGATTTTGGAGGCTACATGTTGCACCTTTGACTCATCTTATTGCCTCTTTTATGGAGGCATCCCACTCTCTTGGGCCTATTTTGGTTGGAGTATTGTACATGTGTCTTGACCACCTATTTATTTTTAAAAAAAATATTAGTTAGTTGGATGAAATAATTATTCACTCCTCCCTAGGCTAACTCTAAGGATTTCACATGAGATATTATTATTCTATTGTAAAGGGAGTTGAGATAGACTCTATATAAAGAGTATCCATTCCTCATTTCCAGTCATCATTGTATTTTTGGAGCTTCCACTCATTAGATCTTAATTGACATATCTTTCTTGGAGAATATGGACGTATAAGGGTTCTGTCTTTATGGACGTTGGTGTCAATTCTTGAAGATCTTCTATCTTGGTTTCTATTTGGTGCATAAAGATTGATTGTGAATGCTCAAGTCTTCTACAAACTACCAAGATCAATCTATTGAAGGGTAAAAAATACCACTTGTAAGGAAGACATTTTGGGGTAACTCCTCTCCTTCTTCCTTTGTTAGTTTGGGGTAACTCCTCTCCTCTATTTGATGCATTTATTTTTCTATCCATTTTAGGAATCCTAGAAAGGGTATTGAGTACGCTTGTGAAGCTATAGTTGATCTTGTTGGTGAAGGTTTTCCCATAAGGACCCATTCTTGTAGGGCCTTGGTATTCATTGTTAATATTGATTAGATAAGAGATTATTATTACCCTTGGGTTTTAGTATATTTATCATAATCTTATATTAAATAGACCAATTTTGAAAATGGGTGTTGAAAAGGGGTAAACCAATTCCCATGGGATAATTAACTTGCATCTTTCCTTCTAGCTCAAACTGTTGATACTGAGAGGGGGGTGAATCAGTATCAAGTACAATTTAAAAACCTTTTTCAACTTATACTTAAACCATTCAATTATATCCAATGAGCAATGAACAATAGTATAAGAGTTACACCAATACACCACAATACACCATGCACAATATATGAGAAATANACTTAAACCATTCAATTATATCCAATGAGAAATGAACAATAGTATAAGAGTTACACCAATACACCACAATACACCATGCACAATATATGAGAAATAATTAATAGTTTTTGTTCAAGGGAAGTAATGACTTCCAAAGGTAGCCACAGCTTCCAAATGTAAAGGGAGGGATAAACCTCCAAGAGGAAGATACAATCCTCCAATATCAAGAGATATTTGAACTCTCCATCCTTGTCCCTTCCTTCCACCCAAGAATATATGAGAGATAATAAAACTTTACATTAAATCATCACCATCAACCAATCATCACATAGAACCTGATAATGCTTCCTGAGACTTCTTCAATTTCTACAATTATTCAATTCTTGGAGTACTCTGATCCTATAGATAATATTACTCAATGTATTATCTGAAACTCCTCCAATTTTCACTCCTTGAATCCTCCCCAAAAAGACGTTATAGAAAGAATGGTA
>JASDQU010010937.1:25013-43860 GCA_032191745.1 Picea mariana | reverse complement strand
TGATTCTGCAATTAATTTCCTTATGTCCAAAATTTTTGCAAGTATAACAATGACCTAGAAAGAAATTTTGATACCTTGGAGTAAGTGGGCTTCTTTGTGATCTAGTCCATCTTGGTTCATGATCTACTCTTCTGTAGTTTCCTTCATACTGATTGAAGCTTCTTTGATTCTTGAAGGTAGGAGGTCTTCTTGGAAATTCATTTCTTTTGTAAACATTCCTTCGTTCTGGTATCCTGGTCCACTTCTCATCAACTGTCTGTGTAGCTCTTTCTTCAACCTTCTTGTTGGTATTTGAATCTTTTTCGTATGAAGTTTCACCCATGCATCCAAGATGTGTTAATTCTTTGGGCACTTGAGAGTTTCTTAAGCTCTTCCTCAATGAGACAACTTCTTTTTCAAATTTCTCACAATCTTCTTCTTTCTTTATCATTTGGACCTTCTTTACTTCTGCTATTCTTCTTACTTCTTCGAGTAGAGTTTTCAAGGAAATGGTTTCTTCTCTTAGTTTCTGAAAGTCTTCTAATTGTTTCTTTAAGCTTACAACTGTCTTTTCACAACTAACCGATTCACTTCTTAGTTTTCTTTGCATGTCTTTGAGCTTGCTATTTTCAATCTCAACATGCTTCAATTTTTTAAGATTCTCAACTTCTTGTTGAATATTTTTTTCTTTATGATTTTCTTCTTCTTCATTGGAATTTTCTTCTTCAGTGTCATTTCTTTCAATACTTGGATGAGGACATTCAAATTCAACGTGACCTACTCCTTCACAATTAAAGAAAAAGAACTGGCCTCTTTTTTCTTCTTTGAAATCTGAGATGTTGTAATCTTTTTCAACTTCTTCTTATTCTTATGCTTCTTCCCTTGCATAAAGTTCTTGTAGCTTGTCCCAAAGATCTTTTGCTGATGCACATGATCCCACCTTGGATTTCACTGAATTTGTCAATCCATCCAGGATGGTATCTATTGTCAGTTTGTTGTTCCCTTTTTCTTCCTTCCGAGTTGCAGTCTGTGGTTTCTTCAAAGCATTGTATCTTGAAGCAACTGAGATCCAAACATCTTCCCCAAGAGCTTTCAAGTAAGTTTCCATTCTGTTTTTCCAGTATTCAAAATTGCTTAAATCAAATGGTGGAATCCCATTTGGAATGTTTCCTTCCATTTCTACATAGGATCTTCCTTCCATTGGTTACACTATACTGAAGGTAATCCACTCTGATACCAATTGTTGATACTAAGAGGGGGGTGAATCAGTATCAAGTACAATTTAAAAACCATTTTCAACTTATAATTAAACCATTCAATTATATCTAATGAGCAATGAACAATAGTATAAGAGTTAAACCAATACACCATGCAGAATATATGAGAAATAATCAATAGTTTTTGTTCAAGGGAAGTAATGACTTCCAAAAGTAGCTACAACTTGTAAAGGGAGGGATAAAACTCCAAGAGGAAGATATAATCCTCCAATATCAATATAGATTTTAACTCTCCATCCTTTCCCCTTCATTCCACCCAAGAATATATGAGAGATAATAAAACTTTACATTAAATTATCACCATCAACCAATCATCACACAGAACCTGATAATGCTTCCTGAGACTTATTCAATTTCTGCAATTCTTCAATTCTTGGAGTACTCTGATCTTGTAGATAATGTTATTCAATGTATTCTCTGAAACTCCTCCAATTTTCACTCCTTGAATCCTCCCCAAAAAGAGGTTATAGAAAGAATGGTAGATTTTATTCAATTCTGGTCTATTCAGAAGACCCAACTTGTACAGCATGCCCCACGCTCAATATTTAACATCCGATTATGAAACTCACACAAAAGAAACTAAATTTTTTACTCTTTCCAATGGAAGTGGTCCCACTTCATTTGGATTCTGTATGAATAAGTTATGACTATTTTACCTAGAACACCTGTTTATTGACTAGCTTCAGGACTGGTCACAAACCCTATCTTCCATAGAGTGTATATCCATAATTATAGTGAATCAAGAGATGAAATTTTTACCAGAGGTACCTTGATATGTCTTCTTAATACCATATTGATTTCACCATATGAATCGTTTTGAAAAAAAGTTATAGCAAAAATGGTAAGATGACCTGAAAATACTAAACCTTAGAACACATCACCAAAAGACTTCATCCTCCCTTCAAATCTGGCCTTCTTATCTTCTTATTACCTCCGAAATTTGACTTGTATCAAATGAATGTATAATGATGTTTATTTATACCATTTATGTCACTTCCTTTTAACATTAGGGTCCACCTGACACTTTCTTATTTTGTAATTCTTTTCTTTAATTATTTTCAGGGCCTACATGTACTTCCTTCTTCAATTCACTTTGTCATCTTCAAAAATTCATTTCTCCTCAACCATGAGGATCCACATGACGTGCCACATACCACCTGAAACAACATGATGTATACTATCCATCCATGGGTGTTGTATCTTCATGTGCATTTTCCTTCATGTCCAAATACCTTCATCAATCTTGCGGTCCAAAAACCATGACTAGGGTTGACATTAATGACAACAACCAATCTTCCAACACAAACAAGAGGTAAACCAATACGGTACGAGGCTGGAATAAAATCCAAAAATACAGAACCTTCGATATGCCAAAAAAGAATTAGTAAAATAGGTACCTCCTACACGTTGGTTGCTTGGTAAAAATTGTAAATGTTTTGCATTACAACTTTAATTGATGTGTGCCCTTACTTGAACATGTATCAACATACCAAGAATACCCCAAAGGATGGTAATGGATAAGGGTTCCATATCATGGTCTAATCCTTAACAAAACCATACAAACAAATCAATGATAACATTTTACACATTCATGTAGACCATTTCATTCACTTGTTTCATCAAACAGTTCAGATGCAACCTTATATAATCAAATTGACACTGGAGGAAAAATTACCGATTTTGGAGGAATTGCTCATGTCTTATATCACTAGGGTATCCTCTTTCGCTCACACTATGGGATAGTTAGGGTATCCAGTTATGTCGTTCGCACGGTAGGCTAGCTAGTGTATCCTCTAGTGTATCCACTAGTGTATCCCTCGGCTTTGTCTTTTGCACTGTGTATCCTCTAGTGTATCTGCTAGGGTATCGCTCGCACTGTGTATCCTCTAGTGTATACTCTAGTGTATCCTCTAGTGTATTGCTCACACTGTGTATCCTCTATTGTATCCTCTAGGGTATCTCGTGGCTTTGTCCCACGCTATGTTGTCTCTCACATTGTAGGCTAGGTGTATATTTGGTTTGATATATTTTGTTTTAAAATTTATTTTGTTATTTTTAAGATATATTTTATTTTGTTGTTTTAATATGTATTATATTAATTATAAAAAAATATAATATAAATCTATAAATTATAAATATAAATATAATTAATATAAATTATATAAATTAAAATTAATATAAATTATATGTAGGTTGGGGTTTAGGAATTATATGGGTTATATGGGTTAGGGATTAGCATTGAGGTTAAGGATTAGATGGTTTAGAGGTTATGATTTAATGGTTTTATAAGTTAGGGAATAGAATAATGGTGTTTATAGGGGTTGTGTTTCAAATTATAGAGTTCAATGTATATGGGTCATAGAGGTTATGGGTATTATAGGGGTTTTAAGGTAAGGAGATAAAAAAAATGGAATGTCCCCCATGGTTCACTGATTTGTGTGCTCAAGAACATGAATTTCTTCCATGGTTTTGGTTTATTGCACCTATCATCTCCAAGACTTCTACAGGGACTTCTAATGATGTACTTGGATCCAAATTTGAAGACTTGTTGATTCATGTTAAGGCATCTTCATTGGCATAGTTATATTCATACCTTGGATGATTCAGCCCTACAACTTTAAGGGAGGTTCCTCCCTTCTCTCTTCTTTATTTCCCCTTGTCTCTTGTGACTATGGAGTCCTATTCTTGTCATTTCTCCAATGTTTTATTCCCTATCTCATTTTATCTTAGTATCGACCAAATCTCCCCTCCAAACATGTCCAATTTCTCTCACCTCCTTCAAATGAATGTCATTAACATGCCTCCTAGTAATTTTCTAAGCAATCATAAAACAATTCTTACCCAACCTTATAACATAGGGATCCTTCCCTTTATTACTACATTATCTAAGTTAACCATGGAGGATACTCACCACTTCCTTCTAGCATAGAACATATCCCTTCTTACCCTAGCCAAGGGTATCATAAAAATACACCCTCCTCTTCAAAACAATTAAACATGAAACCTTCCACCTCATGTAGGATGTGTGATGAATGCATTCCCTACATGTGACAACTTGAAGAGTAAATCCTTAGATAATTTGTAAAACTTAAATACTCTCTTAGGAAACCCTTCCCTCCTCAATGTGTTCGCCATGCCAGACCTCCAAGCTTACCTCAAATCCTTTCTCATTTAGAACCTAATGTGCCTCCACCCAAGAAGTGCAAGACAAATAAGTCTCCCCCTCCTCATATAAGTTCTCCTAGAAATAATCACATAAGCATCGATGCTAACCTTTTCCATAAATCAAACAAATGGTGAAATTATTATAATCTCAACACTCACGACTTGAATGAATGTCATGTCTTTCGACAGAAGAACTCTTCTTCTTCCCAATAAGGCTCATGATCTCCCTTGGTCCAAGTTACTACGACTTGACAATGCACTTCTCCTAAACAAGCTCATGCATCTCAACTCAACATGTCTTTAAGACAAGATATCCTTCCTCAACCGACCGAAATTACTCCTCCTTTTGAACCTAGGTCAACATAAAAAACCATCAAGTCACGCCCTCTGACACAAGCATTGGGTGATGTACCTCTATATTCTCCTTAGACCCACTCTTAACTCATAGGTTGCCTCAACATAACATCTCAAAACATAGAGACATAGACTTCTATAGGGCACCATCATTGTGATGATTGATTCTCCTTAATGACCCCTCTCCCTTCCTCTCATCCACCTTTTCCTAAAGGGTGGACCTCTTTTAAACCTTTCTAGAGAACTTAACTCTCCTATCCTTCTATTTCTTCCACTACATTGAATCGCTAAAGGAAATGCCTTCCATATTTGATATTCTCTTCTCCTCTTCTAGCTTCTCGTGGTCATATTCCCTTTCTTTATCTATTTTTCTTTATCCCTCAAACACTGAAGAAAAGACCAACATCCCTTGACCTATTTCTTTGGTCACTCTATCAGTGGCATAGTTCTTCCTGGGTCATTATCTCAAGTACGAACTTACTTGAGATGAATTTTCCATAGTTAGGGATAACCACCACTACCTTGGTCTTTGTCTTAAGGTACCAATTCGTTAGTCACATTTCATAACCTATAGCTTTGGAATCATCTATGTGGATTCAACAACTCTTTTTAAAGCCTCCTGAGTTTTCTTGAACAAACTGCATTCTTTGAAACCCTAATTTGTAAATGCACACTCAAATTAGCGAAACATCTTGATATTCCAACTCTTCCATGCTCTTGGTATACTTTCCCTTGTCATATATAATGCCTCTACATGGACCTATTGTGATTAGCATGGATCCAACTTTGAAGAATTTTTTATTAATCCCAAGGCATATTCATTGACATATTTCCAATCATACCTTCCACAATTCAACCCTACAACCTCAAAGGAGTTTTCATCACAACTAGGGCAAGGGAGGCATCATCCCCTTTGAGTGTACTACGATCTCTCTACTTAGATTTATCATTGACATATATTTTATGGTAGTAGATCTAGTGTTTTTTTCTTATATATATATATATATATTGGAGATCACACACACACACACACATATTAGAGATCACATTCAAATCTTGTCTAATGGGAAAGTTGAGCTACATGTGTCCAGAAATGGATTACTCTTGGAGATCCATCAAATCTCTTTTATTTAGCACAAGTAGATTAAACATATTTTATTCAACCCAACTAACTTCAACACCTACAATAGTGAATTACAAGTGATTTCCTTCCATACTTCTCTTTTTATTTTTCTGGATTGGTGTTTCTAGCTTGTTACCCCCTAACATCTAGTAGTAACTAGAGGACATTTTTCTCCTATGATCCATATCGCATACATATGAGGTTGAGGCGTATTCTTCATCATGGATGGGTCTTTGCACATAAGGGATGGGTCTTGGGATATCGGCCCAAAATGAAGCTTATAGGGCACTGATCCTTGAACTAGGCCTTAAACCACCACACAAACCAAAATCATTGGCCTCATTATTGGATATGGACATTATTGAGAGATTTAATGTACCTGGAATGGGTCTCATGGACTTGATCATCATTGACATAGGAAAATAAGGGACATAGTACCTAAGCTAATCTTCTAGGATCATAATTCATTAATGACAACTCAAACCATCACACAAACCCTCTAGATAGAATATTTATCCTATGAATGATATATTAACATCCTTAGAAATTTTTAGGCATAAGAGATGGGTCTCAAGACCTTAACCATGGTCATGGGAGAAAATAAAGGGTATTAGTACCTAAATGAATCTTTGAAGGCTCATGATCCATGAATGAGTCCTTGAATCGCAACACAATCCATTTAGAGGGTATATTTGGTTTGTGCTTCAAATACGGGCATCATTAGGAGGTTTTATACACTAAGTAGGAGTTTTACAAAAAGTGTGGTCATGGGGATTATTGACAACGACCATTTTAGAATGTGTTAACAAGTTTTCTTTACAGCATTCCTAAGACAATAGGGGTCCTTTCAATTTTAGTAGGTGACATCTTTTTTTTCCATGACATCTTATTAAATTATCACTAAATCTCTGCTATTTTAATCTAATCATTCTTATAACAGTTGAAGATACATAATTACATATGTATCAAAATATGTATTAATGACAATATTTAAGTCATAGAATGGACTATGCTCAAGAAACCACTCAACATACCTTGTTTATCAAGATTAAATTTTATGAAGTTTATGAAAGCACTAAATGGATTTTTGTTGAAGGAATGCTAATCAAGTTTGTATTTGGCCATTAGTTTTAAAATGCAATAGGAATAATTAACAATGTTTTTATTCGATTGATTTTGATTATGTTCCAGCAAGACATTGGACTCATACATGTTGCACACCTCTACACTTGCTAGGTACAATATTAAGAGATAAAAATAATAGTAAGACAATAATAATGATACTTAAATTAAGGTTAGAAATGGTTAATAATAATTTTAATTCAAAGGGATAAATGCAAAATAATTAAGTTAAAAATAAATAAAGTTAACTATTGAAAAATGTATAATTTTTTCCACAAATATAAGTAAAGGAAAAAGGATAAGGGGAAGAAAAGAAACAAGGAAATGGCATCAAGTGAGGAAAGAAACCAACAGGCCATAGAGGAATCAATAGGAGAAAGAAAAAAAGAGGGTACAAATGAATAAATTTGAATGAAGGAAAGAGGGTGAGGAATGTTAAATAGGGAGTAAAAATGTAAAAAGAAAATAACTTCTCAATTTCAATAGCTTCTCTAATGATCCTAGTCAAATAGTGTTCAGTTTCGACTAATATTTTAGTTTGGTGAAAATATATGAGGTGCTTGTTGTTGTTGGAATGCTCAACGATAATAGGCTTTTAAGTGTGATTGTGGTTTGTATGGGCTTAAAAATTTACACATAGAAAAACTAAACGTTTGTAAATTATAATTGGGAGAATCTATAGATCAGACAAACTTTAATTTCTTGAAAATTATAATTAGATTTAATACCTTTTATTCAAATGTGGCAATGGCTTCTAGAAAAGATCCAGATACCATATTGAAATCACTAGGAATTGACCTCTCTCAATATGAATATCTTGCAAGGATGTTACTTCTTGTTTTATAACAAAAGTACTTATCCAAATCTTTCCTTTCCTCGTGCTTAGAAACCCTTAAATAACCTCTTGCAAAACTCTTTATTTTGGCCTTCTCCTAAATAAAAATTGATTCCAAATTTATTTTGAAGATCTATTGGAGGATGAAGGACATTAGAAAGATTAATTGGGTTGATATTATGACTTAAGGGACTACATTATCTTGTAGCATGGATGATTAGAGAATTGTTTAGCATTGTCACATGAACCATTTTTTTAACCCTCAAATTAAGCAAAATGCCAATATTTGGTCCAAGTGTATCCATTTTATCTTGGAATGTGTATAGGTTTTTAACATATAAGCATAATATCTCTTTTTCTAATGGTCAGATAACCAATATTTAAGCCTTGCTTGCCAAATCTATCTATCAAATGTGCATAGTTGTGAGGTCAAGAATTTTTAGAGTCCAATAATTCAAAATTGGTTCCATTGGAATGATTTCATGATTTTGTACCATCATGAGTACGAAATATTTTTATAAGTTGTTTGTGTTAAGAGTTGTTCTTATTTTTCGACATTGTTGTGTTATACAAATTATTCAATAATGACAAGTGATTATTCAACCTCATCTTTAGGATATTGGTATATAAATGGCCATTCTTGGTGATAGTTTACCTAGGAAAGTATATGAGTTATATAGATTTTATATCACCACTAATTTTCTTTTTGGGTCACCCACTTTGTTCTTTTGTTCTTTGGATTATTTGAAAAGTCAAAAATAACAGCATACTTGTCAACTAAAGAGTTTGACAGATGGGTAGAGAGAAATGTAGGTCCATTGTGATAAGACTAAAAGAGTAGAAGCCCCAGGTGAGAACTTCAAATACACCCATCACAAATTTCTTCCACCGACCTCACATAGTGAGCAGTGAATAGGGCCAACGTTGAAATGTTTTCAATTTGTGCCCGTATGCATTGAAATTTGACATGGTTAGACTAGATAGTTTCCTTGAAGGTATGGGAGGGTTTAGATAATTAAGGATGTTTGATGTCCCTGCATAATACTTAAGGAGGGTTTGATTATTGAATTACCAAGTTGAGTTGATGTCGCAGAAGCTTCAATTCACCCACCCCAAATGCCATCTTACATTGACCCCGCATAGTGAGTAGTGAATGGGGCCAATGTTGAAATTTCTTCAAACTATGCATGTATGCGTCAAAATTCGACATGGTTCGACTAGACACATGCCTTGAAGGTATGGGAGGATTTCAATACTCAAGGATGCCTAATGTCCCGGCCACATAATCTTTGAGATCGTCCATGTTTGCAACAACATTCATAATGGGCATCTCATATTTTTTGAACGTCGTTGTTTCCATCCGTAGAATGTTTGTTGGAACTCTCTTGAAATGTCATGGAAATTCCAACTCAACCACCACAAATCTCATGCACCTACCACGCATAGTGAGCACTAGTGAATGGGGCCAACGTTGAAAATTCTTTAATATGTTCATGTATGCATCGAAATTTAGCATGGTTAGACTAGGCACATGCCTTGATGGTATGGGAGGGTTTCAAGACTCAAGGATGTATGATGTCCCAACATAATATTTGAGATTTTCCACATTTGCATCAACGTTCATCATGTTTCACCTATGATTTTCATCATTTTCCATTCCCTTCTATAGAATCGTTGTTGGAACTATCTTGAAATTTGACATGGAACTTCAAATACACCCATCCCAAATTTACTCCATCGACCCTACACAGTGAGCAGTGAATGGGGGCAATGTTGAAATGTTTTCAATCTATGCTCGTATGCATCGAAATTTGACATGCTTAGACTTGATAGTTTCCTTAAAGGTATGGGAGGGTTTCGATACTTAAGGATGTTTGATGTCCCCGCATAATACTTAAGCAGGGTTTGATTGTTGAATTACGAAATCAATTTGATGTCACAAAAGCTTCAATTCACCCACCACAAATGTCATCTTGCACTGAACCCACATAGTGAGCAGTAAATGGGGCCAACATTGAAATTTCTTCAAACTGTGCATGTACGCATCGAAATTCTACATGGTTATACTAGACACATGCCTTGATGGTATCAGAGGGTTTCAAGACTCAAGGATGTCTGATGTCTTGACCACATAATATTTGAGATCGTCCATGTTTGCAACAATGTTCATAATGGGTGTCTCATATTTTTCAAATGTCATTGTTTCCATCCGTAGAATCTTTGTTGGAACTCTCTGTTGATATTGAGAGGGGGGTGAATCAATATCAAGTACAATTTAAAAAAAAAAATCAACTTATACTTAAACCATTCAATTATATCCAATGAGCAATGAACAATAGTATAAGATTTACACCAATACAACACAATACACCATGCACAATATATGAGAAATAATCAATAGTTTTTGTTCAAGGGAAGTAATGACTTCCAAAGGTAGCTACAGCTTCCAAATGTAGAGGGAGGGATAAACCTCCAAGAGGAAGATACAATCCTCCAATATAAAGAGAGATTTGAACTCTCCATCCTTGCCCCTTCCTTCCACCCAAGAATATATGAGAGATAATAAAACTTTACATTAAATCATCACCATCAATCAATCATCACATAGAACCTGATAATGCTTCCTAAGACTTCTTCAATTTCTAAAATTCTTCAATTCTTGGAGTACTCTGATCCCATAGATAATATTACTCAATGTATTCTCTTAAACTCCTCCAATTCTCACTCCTTGAATCCTCCCCAAAAAGAGGTTATAGAAAGAATGGTAGACTTTATTCAATTATGGTCTATTCAGAAGACCCAACTTGTACAACATTCCCCATGTGAAATATTTAACAACCAATACTGAAACTCACACACAAGAAACTGAAGTCTGTACTCTTTCCAATGGAAGTGGTCCCACTTCATTTGGATGTTGCATGAAGAAGTTATGACTTTTTTACCTGGAACACCTGTTTATTGACTAGCTTGAGGATTGGTCACAAACCCTATCTTCCATAGAGTGTATCTCCATACTTATAGTGAATCAAGAGCTGAAATTTTTATCATAGGTACCTTGATATGTCTTATAAATACTGTAGCGATTTCACCATCTAAATCGTTCTAGAAAAAAAGTTATAGGAAAAATGGTAAGATGACCTGAAAATAACATACCTTATAACACATCACCAAAAGACTTCATCCTCCCTTGAAATCTGGCCTTCTTTTACTTCTTATTTCCTCTGAAATTCAACTTGTGTAAAATGAATGTAAAATGATGTTTATTTATACCATTTATGTCACTTCCTTTTAACATTAGGGCTAACCTGACACTTTCTTATTTTGTAATTCTTTTCTTTAATTATCTTCAGGGCCTATGTGTACTTCCTTGTTCAATTCACTTTGTCATCTTCAAAAATTCATTTCTCCTCAACCATGAGGATCCACGTGACGTGCCACATCATATACATCATTTTGTTTCTGGTGGTATGTCGTATGGTGTGGTTTCAAAACTCAAAGATATATGATGTCCCTAAATAATCTTTTAGATCGTCCACATTTTCATCAATGTTCATCGGCCGCACCTCTCATTTCCATCATTCGACATTCCCTTCTATAGAATTGTTGTCGAAACTATCTTGAAATTTGACATGGAACTTCGAATACACCCATCACAAATTTCTTCCATCGACCCTGCACAGTGAGTAGTGAATGGGGCCAACGTTGAAATGTTTTCAATCTTTGCTCGTATGCATCAAAATTTGATATGGTTAGACTAGATACTTTCCTTGAAGGTATGGGAGGGTTTCAATACTTAAGGATGTTTGATGTCCTCACATAATACTTAAGGAGGGTTTGATTATTGAATTACCAAGTTGAGTTTGTGTCGTAAAAGCTTCAATTTTCATTGTTTTCATTTGTATAATATTTGTTGGAACTCTCTTGAAATGTCATGAAACTTCCAATTCAACCACCACAAATTTCATGCACTGAACCCGCATAGTGAGCACTAGTGAATGCGGTCAACATTGAAATTTCTTTAATATGTGCTTGTATACATTGAAATTTTTCATGGTTAGACTAGACACATGCCTTGACAGTATGGAATGGTTTCAAGAGTCAAGGATGTATGATGTCATACATAAAAATTTTGAAAAAATTTCAACGTTGGCCCCATTCACAGGTCATTGTTTCCCATCATGTACTCTAGCCCTAGTACAATGTCTTTTAATAGTTTTTTCCTTTAAAATTCGATAGATCTGAAAATTAAAACGAAACGAGGATGAGATGAGATGATATATAGAGTGGGTCTGTGAGTCATCTTTGAGTATAAAGATGAATGAATGAAATTCTCATGGTTTCAAAAATAATTTATTCTCTACTAAACAAGGCCAACCATGTGAAGGTGAAAGATATATGGCCCCTCCCACCCCTCACATCTCTCTCAATTCCCCAATACCCAATATAGTTATGTACCCAATCTAGTTATGTACCTCATCGACCAATGCAACATTTGTATCATCCTTCTTTTGTATCTTCTTCTTGATCATCCAACTCGATATTTTTATCAACATCCAGTTAAGAAACAATGTTGAAAGGATTAATGATATCATCATCATCATCAATATCATTTTATAGTATATCTTCATCGATATCATCATCAAGAACGGACAAATTATCTCCTACGCCTAGTTCATCTTCTCCGTCTTCTTCATCTTTCGACTAATATTCTTCCTTCTCTAGCTCTACATCATCTTCTTCTTCAATATCATCTTCTTCATCTACAATATACTTTACTGGCCTTCCTCTTGGATCATATCTAACAATAAATGATCAATCCCTCTTACCTAGAACCTTTGAGTAAAATACTTGTTGACATTGACTTGGGAAAACATAACAGTCATTTGTTTTTTCAAAAACTATTGTTTTAATCATCGGAAATCCATTGGCATGTTGAATAATGGTTCTTTCCTCATAATGTTCATGCATTCGTAACCTATGCCATTTGAAATTGAACAAAACTAATTTGAAGGAATTGAAGTCACACTCAATTATATCATTCAAAAACCCATAGTATATGTTTTCATATTCTCGAGGACATCTATCACTCCTAGAGGAACATTAGTGACCTGGAATACGACAGTTATCCCACTATCAGAAGTTTTTCTGGTTTCATCCAACTATTTGATGCAAAATTTACGACCATTGCACCACATATTCTTGTGGTGTTTCAACTGCAATATGACAGGCATGTAAAAGATGCATTTTCAATTAATAATAAACAAATTTATGTAACTTGGAAAGTATAATATATATGAAAAAAACACACCTACAGTCACATTAATATAATATAAAATAACTGGACAAAAATGGGTGAATTTGCTTGCCTTTCCATATTTTAAACAATATGCTTAATCTATTTCCCTTTGCATAACATTGAAATCTCCATTACAATGAGCTTCTCTAAGCAATTCAGACAATTCTTTTCATGATAACCTACCGTCATGACATTCGTTACATCTACCAATCCATACCTACATCTAGTCAAGATTGTTTGCAATGTATAAATGTAGTGCATCCCAATCTTGAGCAACTGACTGGTTAAAAAATCAAAATTCACCAATATTAAATATTAGTTATAACCATGGTAAATATTAATAAATGATGAAAGAATAAATATTAAATGAGTATGATCATATACACACAAAAAAAGAGAAATTTATCTTTATTAAAAATATCCAAAATTTAATTAACTCTCACTTTCTTCATTGTACCTTTCCCCAACAGTTGCTCCCTTTCAAATTTTTGATGGAGTTCAGATCCCAAATGAAATCCATTGTATGCATAGCTTGTGTTGCTAATTTAGGAAGATACTGACTAATATACACCATGGATTCATATACCATATATCCATACACCATATAACCCTCAGGACGTTCTCTTTGTCTAACCAAATACTTCAATGATTTCAGGTGCCTCTCCACCATCCACATTGACCTTGTGTGTACAGGTCCACACATTTCAATCTCCTCAACTTGGTGTATGAGGTAGTTTTCTTGTGCATTGAAAAATGTTGGGGGTAGATACTTCTTCATTTCACACACTAGCCGAGGAATTTCTCTCTTCCAATACTTTATATCAAGTTCATGGATTCATTTCAATGACAACCATCTACAGATCATGATGCAAGAAAATAACATGTTTCAACAAAACATATAAATACATATTACATTACAAGTAAAACACATGTCATCAAGTACAAAAAAAAAATGATTTTTTTTTTCATATATATTGCAGCTAATTACCTCATGTATTTTCCAAGATCATATATAACTTGTTTGATGTTGTTCTCAAAGTATTTTGGGAGAGATAGAGGTAGAACATACTGTAACAATGAAAATGAATCATTACTTGTTCAAAACTAGACAAAAAAATAAAAATCTCAAAAAATGTATACAATGAATATATAAATATGAATACTAAAATGATTAATTACCTTAATGAAGGTATGCCAATCATGTTTTTTTACCCCACCAAATTAACCTTTCTTCGTTAAGTTATTCTTTATGTTTGAACAAAAACCTATGGGAAATTTAATTTTTTGAATGACCTCTTTTACACCATTCCTTTGTTGCTTTGTTAATAACCATGGAAGGTTATTTTGGTCTCCATCATTATTTGATCGTATCACACTTTGCATTGCATGATTTTATTCCCAAATGTCATTACAAATTTTGACATTTTTTTCTTTATCCCTCCTACCATCTATCATTCTCCATAATGTTTCTGTCACATTCTTCCTGATATGCATTGTATCAAATAAATGCACTATTTTTAGGTCCTTATTGACGACATTGATGAAGCATAAAAAAAATAAGAAAACTATTTATCAAATGTGGTAAAATAAAATGAATAATTAAAATAAAATTTCAAAACATGATTCCATTTAGGATACATAAACAAAATGCATACCTCGAGGACTAATTATGTCATATGCCAACTTCCATAGGCGAGGTGTCATTTTTTGTGGTTTTAGTCCAATCTTTTGTTTCCCATTGAAAAGTTCTTTTTTCAGAACTACAATACTTATGGTTCTTAGAGAGGAAGTGTCTATACTCATCAAATGCCTCCTTTCCTAAACATTTTTCACTGACGAGATTTCATCTTAGGACCACAAAATAGACATGCAAATTTACCCTTTGTTTGAAGACCTGCAACATATGGATTAATGTGAATTATTAATATATATACAGAATGATTATTTAAAAAACATGCATGATATAATCAATTAATTATATACTATTCAAGAACACAATACAGAATGTTACATACCACAAAAATTTGTTAGTCCTAGGGCATCATGAATTGTCCATAAAAGTATTCTACGTTGTTGAAATCTCTTCAGTCCAATTGGTTTACAGATGTCATACATAGTGATGCCCTCCCATAACTTTAGTAGCTCATCGATAAGAGGCTCGATATACACATTCATATATTTAACTTGGTACTTACCTAATTTTTTGATATTACATGAAATTACTACCATGGTATGTATACCTAAATAAATAAATAAAAGATGTTATGCAAAAAAAGAGAAAAATTAAAAAATTAAATTCGAAAAATTAATGTAAACAAATACTTGGAATAATCATTGTCAACATTATCCTCTGGATGGGGTGATATTGGTTGACATGAGGCGATCATAGGAGGTTGGCACCAGCCCATCGTGCACGAGGCCACGTGATGGGCCCATGCCGATTCCCGTCACCTCCCTCCAGCATTAACTTGATACTACGCGCAGTAATGGCTTGTACGCGCATAGTTACACCACTTCCCCTCCATTTAGAACTTCTTATCATGGCTCTCGCGTAGATTTACACCCACAATCTCTGGTCAAGGGGCGATGAGCGTCCCCCTCTGAGCTCTTGGGAGAATATCATCCGCTTTCTTTGGTTCATTGATAGCTCTTTCAGTCTCCACGCACCCTACGAGCTGTTGCACCTCGTTCTCACGCCTGATCCAATGCCCCGCGAATGGGGGAGGCCACGGAGGGGCTCTCCCTGGAGGCCTCGCAGGCCCTCTCTTTCGCCTCCTGGTATGCAGCCACATACTATGGTAATTGTCCCCTGGATAGATAACCCTCCTCCGCGTCCTGACCCTGCCTCCGCAGAATTGATACCTGCCCTCCCACAAGTCGCGGATCCACCCTGGAGCTCCACAGAAGGTCCCCCTCCTCCTCGCAGACCAAGGAATTATGATCACCAGAATCCTGTCTCCAGCACGGGAGTGCAGCTCAGGGACAGTCTCGAAAACATTCATAGCTTGGTGTTTGAATTACGTAAGGAGGTAGACAACCTCCACTTCTGGGTGCACTCTACCAACAACAAGGTGGCGACTCTCCTTCACCTCCTGGCCTCCATGAGTGAAACTTTCCCCTCTCACCTGGATGGAGTGCCCTCAGAGGAGACGCCCAACACGGAAACTAAGGAAGGCGACATCAAGCAAAAGGGTGCAGAGAAAACTGGGGTGGAATGCTCCACCAGCGGGGTGGCAAAAGATGATTCGGCGAGTCAACAATAGAAGCTGGAGACTCGAGAAGCCGAGTGATTGATGGACAGAATGAAGGATGAGATGATTTGGGACTCGAGGCTGACCTACATAGAGGAAGAAACGTGGTCGGGGGACCTCTCAGCCACGAGCCAGGGTTACCAGCCAGGTGTTTAATCATGTTTTATAGGCAAATTTTGTCAGTCTTAGTTAGCTTTATCGGAAGAACAGTTCCTACTTACTATCTTTTTTAGTTTTAGAACTGATTAGCATACTTTATAGGCTGACTGGACTGGTTTCCCCTCTGTTGGGGTAGTCCAGTGCTGCCATACTGCTTATGAATGTTTTCTGGCACTACTACCAGTTTTTTAAAGGATCTTAATATAATTTCTTCTTACTTAAAAAAAAAATTATTGTCAACATTATTTGCTTCCTCTTTATTGACATCCGAGGAATGCTATTGTTGATAAAAAAAAATAGGCCACACTAAGTAAATAGACTGAATCTCTCCAAATGGATTAACGCTGTCATTTTCCAACGAAATCCTAACATTACGAGGTTCATCTATAAATTTTGGCCATTTTGCATCAATTTCCTTAAATGCATAACCATCTGAAGGCATTCAAATAACTCCATATTCAATTATATTTCATGCATGGTAATCCATAAACTGTGTTATGCTTTGGAACCTGAACAATCACTGCAAATGTGGAATTATGGGAATATGCCAGAGAACCTTTCGAGGGACCATTTTTGTTACTTGATCGGCTCAATATCTACTGATACCATATACCGAGCATTTTGTTTTCGACACATGCTGTCCATAATATATAATACGATCATCAGGACATGCATCTATACTTTTATACTCCATTCTAATATATTTCATAATGGCATGTGAATATCGATATGTGTGAGGTAAAATATTTGATGAGGGTAACATAAATTCACCTAACAATCTAAAACACAAAAAATAAATAGTTAATGTAAAGAATAGTAATTGTAAATCTTGCATTTTTATTTTACACATTAATTAACACTAAAAAAAATGGGGAAAAGTCAAACTTTATGTATATGCGAAGAAACATATTACATACCTTAGGATCTGTGTCATACAACTGTTCGACAAATTATTCATAACTTTCAAGTTCACCAACAACAATGTAGTGGAGAGAATATTTTCTCTTGACCCTTTATAAATTCATTTATTTTCCTTTCAATCAGAGGTTCATCATAAATACCATCACTATTGTCCCTGGGATCCTCATCTGGATGATCGAATAAGTCTTGAATCATTTGATTTGCCCCATCATCTTGAACTATGTTATTATTTTCATCTACTTCCATGGGATCATTAACTTGATCTTCATTATTTGCTTCAAGTTCTTCATATTGCACTACAACATCATTTTTGCTATTACTTGGTGCTTTGTGCATAAAGTTAGAGGGCAAATCTAACTTTATAATTACAAACAGTCATGAAAAATTAGTTCATGTATAAAACAATATAAAATTTTGAGAATACAATAAATATTAAAATATATAATAAATGTATATATAGCTAATTACCATGGGACGATATTCATTTGATCCCTCATCCATGTGCCCATATTTTCTACAATTGTTTATATTTGTTGCTATTAAAACTCTTTCGGGACGTCTAGTACAACAATTTTTGCAAGGGAAATAGCATTTATTGTCACCCTTTTCACCCTCTTTAATTATTTTCCTATCTCTAATCTTTTCTGACATTCTTGCCCACAGACATATACTGAAAAAAATACCTGTCTTTTGTTCGCCAAGAATACCCGCAAACCCTTTTGAAGTGGCGTCATTATAGAAAAATTGTCGCAACATCTGTAAAATGCAACATATTTATAGATTTTATAATGTTGTGATTCTGACGATAGTTGACTTGGTCAAATACTAGGTGACCATTGGAGGGGGGAAACTTAGTATCCATAACGTCGCAACTACGATGACTATTTTACCAACTTGGCAAGAGAGACGACAATCCAATGGCGTATCAATAGCGATGTTTTCATCGCAACAGAGACATTTGTTTGTATGACATCCCACTTGCGACGTTATCGAGCAATATGGAGAAAACAAATTCCTCTATTTCAACAGTATGGCCAATTTTGTCCATAACGTCTGTTAAGAACAAAACATCAATATATCATAGAAAAACCTTAGGAAAAGTACTCAACGCCTTGAAAAAGAGATAATTTCAGATAATGAGCCTCTTCGAGGGGGCAACCTCCTTTTACCCCACTTAAATGTTCAAGTACATGATGATTCAAAATGAAAAATGTCTCCTTGGTATATATAGGAGACTAGGAGGTATAATTACAAATAATGGCCTAAAGCCGACATAATTAAAATAACATTACTAATCTAAATTACAACTAATGGCCTAAAGCCGACATAAATAAAATAGCATTACTAATCTAATATGCCCCAATT
>JASDQU010010936.1:138989-158207 GCA_032191745.1 Picea mariana | reverse complement strand
GCCGAAATTGAAGGGAGGATAAATTTGTCTGATGATGTCTTCTAAGGTATGTTATTTACAGGTCATCTCACCATTTTCGCAATAATTTTTTTTTCTAGAATGATTTAGACCGTGAAATTGATAGGTCATTGATAAAACATATCCAAGTAGTTGTGGTACAAATTTTAGCTTGTGGGTCGTTGTATTTTTGTAGTTACACTCCGTGGAAAATAGGGTTTGTGGCTAGTCTTGAAACTAGTCTAAAACAGGTGTTTCGGGTAAAAACGTCATAAATTATTCATAATAGATCCAAATTAAGTAAGACCAAATTTTTTTGTTAGAGTACAGTCTGTATTATTCTATGTAAAATTTTCAGATCCATACAACAAATATTTTGTGTAGGGCACGCTCTACAAGTTCGCTCTCTAGAATATGCTAGAATTCAACAAGGTATGCCATTTTTTCTATAAATCCTTTTTTGAGAGGTTCCAAGTAGTGACACTTGGAGTAATTGCATAAAACATATTGAAGAACATTTTGTACTATTTTCAAATCTTTATTCATTACAGGTACATAGTTATGATTATTTCAAGTTAGGGTTGTTGACTAATCCAAAACTAGTCATGCGAGACTAAAGAAAAGTTTGATGAAAATTCTAGTCTCTTGTTGTTAAAGTTAAGGAAGGTTTGTAGGTATGTGATCATATACACTAGTTCTATAACAAAGTTACAAATTAGATTTGGATGATGAAATTGATGAGGGCTTTTGGTTTAGGTACATGTTGGGTACATGGTTGAGACAAGTAGTTGATGAGTTGGCACATACATGAGGTGTATAGTTGACGATGTTGGTACATATTGATGAGTGATAGTTTATGAGTAGTTGATACATGATTGGTACATACTTGGTACATGGTTGGGGGCACTTGTTATTAGTATTTTTGACACATGGTTTATGGATGATGTATCATACTTGTATTGGTATATTATTAGAAGCACATATTGATCTTGGTGATGATTATGAGTTGTTGTGTTATGCATGGATGAAGCACATCTTTGAGAGTTGTCTTGGTGATTGGTATTGGTGAGTAGATCTGATTTGGTTGATAACATTGTTGAGACAGTTTGTTTTGATAGGTTGTTTGGACATGTTGTTGTGACATGTTAGTTGTACAGGTTTGGTGCATAGTTGATGTACTTGTTCATGGTACATGTTGAGGTACAGGTTGGTGCATGTTTTATGCACTTATTTATGGTATAGGTTGATAATGGTTTGAGGTACATGTTTATGCACATTGATGCATGGTTCAGGTTATTGGTACAGGTTTTTTGGTGTTGGTTGATTGGTACAGGTTTACAACAGTACATCACAAAGTGATAATGTGACAGTGGTTCCATCATTCTACTTATACATTAGGGAGGTTGGATGGGGAAAGGACATGTGTTTGTAGCCACTTTTTGGTTGTAGCCAAAGATTATAGGGGGTTGCAGCCTCCTTCTGGTTGTAGCCATAGAATTGGGGAGTTGGAGCTTCCCTCAGGTTGTATACCGAGAAACTAGGGGGTTGGAGCCTCCTTCTAGTTGCAGCTGGAAAACAAAGGAAGTTGGTGCTTCTAATGAATGTAATTCTTCAAGACATATAAGAAAAACCATTATGTGGTTTTCTCCTCCTTTGGGATTCCACGTAAAAACACGGGTGTATTGTGTATGTGTATGATTGTTCATTTGTTCATTTGTTCATTGTTTATTTACTCTGCAAATATTGGATGATAATGCTACATTGATATAATACTTGCATTATATGGTTAAAAATGATTTTATTGCTCTATTATTGATTCACCCCCCCTCTCAGTAATCCAAAAATTGGTATCAAAGCTAGTTCCTTCAGGAAACATTTTAACCACTCGAAGGAGATCATGGATTATTCTGAGAATGGAGTACCAATGTTTAATGGTTAGAATGGTTTTAAGTATGAGATGTGGAGCATAAGGATGGAAGTATTCTTACAGGGACAAGGACATTATATTTGGCTATCAATTGCTACAGGATATGATAGTTCAAAAATGGAAAAGACTGCAGCCAAGAAGGAATTGAAGAAGAATAAAAAAATAGCAATGGATTTCATCTGGGAAGGATTACCTAATCAGGTAAGAGAAAAGGTTGGTAAATGTTCATTAGCAAAATAAATTTGGGATAAGTTACATGGCATATATTCTTAACCCATCGGAGATTCAAAAAATGTCAAAGAAGATGGAGATACAAATCAAGAAGAATTATGTTCACCATATCAAACATATTCAAAAGATAAAGAGTACATAATAACCAGAGGTATGTTGATTTTATTTAATTGTGAAAAACATGGACATATTGAAATAGAATGCCATGAAGGAAATGAGAAAAACAAACAAATTGAAAAAGAAGATAATTATGAATAAGAATTGATTAGTGCTTTAGATGAACTAAGAGAAGAAAACAAGTCACTCAATATAGAATTGATGAAACAAAAGGAAAGTGTTCACATTTTTTAAGAAGCCCAACAGGTCATAGAGAACTTAAGAACTCGGATAGAAGAAGCTGGAAAGATCGAAGAAAATATTGAATATCAAAAGAAGTGTTTGGAATCCAACATAACAACAGAGAAGGAAGAAGCATAAATGAGAGAGAATATATTTACAGATCATCTTAATTAAAGAACTAACAATCTAAACCAGCTTGAGTCAAAGTTTGGTAAAGAAGAGAAGGTACTTGAAGAAGAAATAATCACATTAAAAATTCATCTTGAAGAAGCGAAGAGAACATAAGAAGTCATGAAGTCTTAGATATTAAATAAAGAAGAATAGGTTGAGAAACTTGAAGAATAAGTTGTCACATTGAGAAGTAAAATCGTCAATCTCAAAAAGAATGTTAAAGAGACAAAAACCTTCACATCAATTACAGAGAATGAAGAGAATCACTCTAGGTAAATAGAAAAGAAGAATGAAGAAAATATAAAGAGTTATGCAGAAGTAATCAAAGGAAGAAATCATGGTCAACCAAAATATAAGAAAACTATTGAAGATGCCTCTTCAAGAAGACCATCTATGTTCAAGCCTCAAAGAAGTTTCAATCATGAACATGATCAGTCAAGGAAGAAATTTAGAAGGAATACACCACAAAGAAGATCATTCACTCCCAGGTATGCAAATTTATTTTATGGTCATTGTTTTTATTGTACTAATTTTAGACATAAGGTTGCAAATTGCAAGGATTATAAAGAAATGTTCAATCAAGAAGTGCCTATGTGGCCACTTGTAACATTGAATGCTACAAAAATCATAACTATGGACACATAGCCAATGATTGTAGAATCATGATCGACACTTCAATGAAATATAACACCGATATTAGATATAAGAAAGTATGGATAAGAAAACAGGAAGAACATGTGAACAAAGACCAGGTACTAGACATCGCAATATTGGCAATAAAACGAGATGAGGAAAATTCTACAAAGAAAAAGAAAGATGTCAGATACAGAAAGGTTTGGAAAATAATTGAAAGAAAGGAAGGAAAGGTAAATAGGGAACAGGTTCAAGAGATTGTACTTTCAAAAATTTTAGTGAAAGATAAATCCACAGAAAGAAAGAAAGAAGTCATAACTCAGAGAGATAATGAATCTACCAATGAAGATGATGATGAATACACATTAGAGCAGGAATGTTTTTGAGCCATCTAGCTCAAAGACTCCCAAGTAATATGAATATTAGACAGGGGGAGTCTATGCGATAGTTGTGACAGACCAAAGAACCATCCTTCGAGTAGCTTGCAAAGTTTGAGAAGACAGATTCAGAGTAGTCAGTTGGCAGAAGTACAATTTGATATATTAATTAAGACTTCATGATAGTATAGTGATAAATGGGTCAGCATGATGGATAGTTGTGCAAGTAGAGTCTTGGATAGTATGGATAGAGATGGATTCGTAAGAACACTTAGCTAGTTTGGAGAGATATATGACATTGGACAAGAGCATGGATTCATATATTGGTTCAGAGAGTGGTTCAGAGACAAAGGAACATTATCATAATGGATCATAATTACATAGGAAATGGCTCAAACAATGCTAATGGATTCCAAATTGAAAAATATTTTTTGGACACATGTAGTGCATACATCAATTCACATTCAAAACAGAGTAATTCTCAGAAACAACAATAACAAAACTACCTACGAACTATGGAAAGAAAGCCCAGACAACAACCTCTACATCAAAATAACT
This sequence comes from Picea mariana, assembly GCA_032191745.1. NCBI lineage: Eukaryota > Viridiplantae > Streptophyta > Pinopsida > Pinales > Pinaceae > Picea > Picea mariana. Next base: position 153,974 of record JASDQU010010936.1, on the reverse strand, counting down.
CAAGGTAATATTTTATTAATTGAAATTTATGTTGATGATATTGTTTTGCAATTACTAATGACAGGTTAAGCCAGAAATTTGCAAAGGATATGTAGAATAAATTTGAAATGTCATTACTTGGAGAACTATCCTTCTTTTTGGGTCTTCAGATATGTCAAAGAAACCAAGGAAGTTTTATTTCTCAAACCAAGTATATCAGAGAAATGATAAAGAGGTTTGTAATGGAAGATTGTAAACCTATGAAAATTAGTTGCAAGTTGAGTAAAGATGATTCAAAGTCTACAGACCAGAGGAAATATAGGTCAATGATTGGTAGCTTACTATATGTGGCAACATCCAGATGAGATGTATTGCAGGCAGTTGGAAAGATGGTACGATTTCAAGCAACACCAAAGGAATCACGTGTATTAGCAGTGAAGAGAATTTTCAGATATCTCAAAGGAAAAGAAGAGTTTGGATTATGGTATCCAAAAGGAAAGGATCTATCACTTATTTCCTACAAAGATGCAAATTGGGAAGGTTGCATTGATGACCGATGAAGCACCAGTGGAGCATCGATCTACTTGGGTGATTGTTTAGTATCTTGGAAAAGTAAGAAACAATCATCAATATCCTTATCTTTAGCTGAGGCAGAGTATATTGTAGCAACATAATGTTGTACACAGGTTCTATGGATGAAACAAACTTTGACAGATATACAGGTTGAGTATGATGAGCCCATTCCAATCTATTTTGATAATACAAGTGCCATCGGTATCTCAAAGAACCCGATGATGCAATCTAAGAAGAAGCACATTCCAATCAAGTATCACTTTCTACGAGAAAAGGTTGTAGAGAAGAACATCAGAGTTGAATATGTGGGAACAAAAAGAACAAGTGGCATACATATTTACAAAAATGATTCCAAGGGAAGCACTTAGTATCTTCGCCAGATACTAGGATTAATTTCTACTCCAAAATCAATGATTTCGAATGCTTATCTTATATGTCTTAGATGTACATGAGGAAGCACCATAAATAGGACAAAGGGGGAGTGATTTATCAGATGCAAAGGTAAATTCTTGGAGAGAGAGCATAGAGGCATGTTTCCATGGGGAGTGATTGTTACAAGGGAAGAATGAGTGATATGACTTCAGAGTGACACTCTTTGTCAAAGGGGGAGATACTATTCATATGAAGGGAGAGAGAGTAATCAGAGGCTTATAAACAAAAAGAAAAATCAAAGGCATGTAGAGAGGGGGAGGATCCCCAAAGAGAGTTCAATCAGGGGGAGTAGCCCCAAAGGGAGATACTCTTTGCCATTGATGTCAAAGGGGGAGAGATAGAAACATTGATGAGGATTATAAGCATGAATGTTATCATGACTAAGTGTTTCCATCAATGCCAAAGGGGGATATTGTCATATAGTTGGATTAGTTTGATGGATAGTTGGTATGGATTGTTGGTTGTCATTTATTTCAACCATTGGAGAGTTTTATTGTAGATTGATGTCAACCCTTAGTGATTGATTTCAACCCTTGGAGAAATTATGGTAGTGAATTCTGGTAGCACGAAGGTTTGGGTAATTGACCCAAGGTTGTTTCATGTATAATGGCATGAGTTTTAATATGTTTGAAGTAAATATTATTATATATGGATAGTACGTGTCATTCCATTTCCAGTGGTATGTTGAATGTCATATAACTCCTCACGGTTAGAGAGTTATGGCCATGTGAAGTTGGAGAACCCAGGTTTGGGTAATGGACCCAAGTTTGTTTGATGGATAACAATATGAGTTTTGATATATTTGCAGGTAATAATATTATATATGGATAGTACATGTCATTCAATTTCCATTAGTATGTGAAACATGACATAACTCCTCATGGTTAGAGAGTTATGGCCATGTCAAGTTGGAGAACCCTCATAAGTCATCTAGAAGCCCCAAAAGGTCAAAGTAGTCAAAGTGGTTTAAGAGATTTTTAGAAGATAAATAACAAAGTAAATTGATGATTGTACTATAATTACAAGTGAATACAAAATAAATTATTTAAATAATAAAGTTAAAGGAGAAATTACTAAGTTGACAAGTGGTTAGAAGTGGGTTAGCCTTAAAATAAGGAAAGTGGTTTAAGATGGTTAGAAGGTAACCTCTTGAGGTAAAGTGAAGTGATGAGTGTACTATAAGTCAGAGTGGATACAAAATAAATTATTTAAATAATAAATTTAATGGATAAATTACTAATTGGACAAGTGCTTAGAAGTTGGTTAACCCTAAAATAAGGAAAGTGGATTAATATGGTTAAAAGGTAACCCCTTGAGGAAGCTACATGAAAGTATAAATAAGAGGCAAGGCTCTCTCATTTCATAAAACACTTGAGCATATTGAATATCTACAAATGACTGAGGTAACGAAAGGATATCTAAGCCAAGTTTCAGAGAGAATTTGAAGTAAAGAAGGCCAAAATTCAAGGGCGGATACATTCTTTTGATGATCCCTTCTAAGGTATGTTATTTATAGGTCATCTCACCATTTTTGCAATAAAACAATTTCTAGAATTATTTAGACCATGAAATTGATATTCCATTGCGAAAACATATCTAAGTAGTTGTGGTATGAATTTTATCTTGTGGGTCGTTGTATTTTTGGAGTTACACTCTGTGGAAAATAGGGTTTGTGGCTAGTCCCGAAACTAATCTAAAATAGATGTTTCGGGTAAAAATGTCATAACTTATTCATAACATATCCAAATTAAGTAATACAAAATTTTTTGGTTAGAGTACATTCTGTAGTATTCTTTGTAAAATTTTCGGATCCATACAAAAAATATTCTGTGCGGGGCATGCTCTACAAGTTCACTCTCTAGAATAAGCCAGAATTGAACAAGGTATGTCATTTTTTCTATAACTCTTTTTCTGAGAGGTTCCAAGTAGTGAAACACTGAGGAATTTCATAAAACACATTGAAGAACATTGTGTACTATTTTCGTATCCTTATTCATTACAGGTACATAATTATGATTATTTCAAGTTAGGGTTGTTGACTAATCCAAAACTAGTCATGTGAGACTAAAGAAAAGTTTGATGAAAATGCTAGTCTCTTGTTGTTAAAGTTAATGAAGGTTTGTAGGTATGTGATAACATACACTAGGTCTATTATAGAGTTACAAATCATATTTTTATGATGAAATTGATGCGGGATTTTGGTTGAGGTACATGTTGGGTATATGGTTGAGACAAGTAGTTGATGAGTTGGCACATACTTGAGGTGTATAGTTGATGATGTTGGTACATCTTGATGAGTAGTTGATACATGATTGGAACATACTTGGTACATGGTTGGAGGCACTTGTTAGTATTATTGTTGACACATGGTTTATGGATTATGTAGCATACTTGTATTGGTATATTATTAGAAGAACATATTGATCTTGGTGATGATTATGAGTTGTTGTGTTATGCTTGGTTGATGCACATCTTTGAGATTTTTCTTGGTGATTGATATTGGTGAGTAGATATGATTTGGTTGATAATATTGATGAGGCATGTTGTTGTGATAGGTTGTTTGGACAGGTTGTTGCGACATGTTATTTGTACAGGTTTGGTGCATGGTTGATGCACTTGTTCATGGCACAGGTTGAGGTATAGGTTAGTGCATGGTTGATGCACTTATTTATGGTACAGGTTCATGCATGGTCGATGCATGCTTCATGTTATTGGTATAGGTTGTTTGGTGCAGGTTGATTGGTACAGGTTTACAACATTATATCTCAAAGTGATAGTGTGGTAGTGGTTCCATCATTCTACTTATACCTTAGCGTGGTTGGATGGGGAAAGGAAAGGTGGTTGTAGCCACCTTCCGGTTGTAGCCGAAGAACATAGGCGGTTGTAGCCTCTTTCTAGTTGTAGCCATAGAACTGGGGAGTTGGAGTTTCCCTCAAGTTCTAGCCTAAGAAAGTAGGGGGTTGGAGTCCCCTTCCAGTTGCAGCTGGAAAACAAAGGAATTTGGTGCTTCCAATGAATGTAATTCTTGAAGACATATAAGAAAAATAATTTTGTGGTTTTCTCCCTCTTTGGTTTTCCACGTAAAAACATTGGTGTACTGTGTATATATATGTTTGTTCATTTGTTCATTGTTTATTTACTATGAAAATATTGGATGATAATGCTACATTGATATAACACTTGCATTATATGGTTAAAAAGGATTTTATTTCTCTATTACTGATTCACCCCCCCACCCTCCCTCTCAGTAGTCGAACAATACCACACATTGTGATGAGTATCAAAGGATGGGGAAATGAACAAAAATAAATGAAATTCCCTTACAACCCCAAATATCACTTGAACCTTTTGAAAAGTGGAGATTATACTTTGTGGGGCCTATTATCACATGAAGTTTTCATCGGTCTTTTGTCCCTTAGGTTTTAAATTTTTTCCTTTAGTCTTTAGGTTTTCTTTATTTTTATCTTTCTGATTTTCTTAGGTTAGTCTGAACAAATAAAGACTTGGGTTTTTTCTCACATTTTTATCCCACACATATGATTGTAGCCTAGGTTCATTTTATGGTTTATGTATTTGACTCTTATTTTGACTTGACACCAAGAATTATCGATCACATGATCCTAACGACCTGACAAGTCACTCCATCCATTCATGTTCTTTATCCTTTCCATGTTTTCCTTATGTTCGTTAAGGATTCAAATCAAAATTTGAAAAGGGTGTTGCCAACTCTCTAGGTGTTTCTGTAGAGCACCTTTTCCCTTATGCTCCTTTACCATCATTTGCCGTCATCATCTGATTTCATGTCTTTTTTTTTTTTTTTTAGCACCCTTATATTCAAAATGCATATTGATATTTGGTCATTTATGAGGTTTCTAACTGATTATCAATTTGAAATTTTCCTCTTAAGTTCGGTGTTGCTGAAACCACTAGTTCATACAAGGCTACTGCTCGAGATGAATTGGAGGATGAGGTGGATGTAACAATTCCATAGCTTGTTGCAGATGTTCCATCATCATCCATAACCTCCAGGTATTTCGTCATCCTTTTCAGCTGCATGGAAAAGTGTTAAGATACCCCTGCCTTATCTTTTGGTAGCACCTAGCATTTTAGGATGCATATTCTCCCACCTACTAGCCTCTATACCACTTCTTCCACAGACTCCATAGCCATTTACCAACTAATTTTTTCCTATACTAAGGTCAAGCCATTTTACTTCAGAGTTTTGAATTCCCATTCGCTTACTTGGTTCATGTGTCCACACCGCGCTATAGAATTCACTGCCAAAACTATGCTATAGATCCCCTATCCCAACGGTTCATTTTCCTTGTTATATCAGTGCCATCTTCTGTGTTCACAGATCCATGCATTAGCCTCCCTAATTCAATGTGTCATCCTATGTTTTTATCTCAAAGTCTGCTGGTAGTGAGGAGGATAGAAGGACCTACATTTTAAATCTTTGATGACCTTGTATGGTAGCATAATGACAATCTAAACCTGAACAATGCATCCCTACATACCTTTCCTCAGAGTTTCTTTCCCTTGGTTTTTAAAAACCATTAGACCATCCTAATGTTAATTCAAAAGTGAGTTGGAGGAAAATCCATGAAATATTAACCATCAATCACCTTCAAACCTCATAGATCTTTTCCTCTATTTGGTTTCTTTACATCTCATAGCATTACAATATTTGATCCCCTATTTATATCCATGGATACACCTCAAAGGAAGAAGTCTCACAAGGGAGGGAGTGTGGTCAGGACTGAGCCTTCTGAYGTGCACCTATTTTATGTTGAGCCTATGGTTAGAGAGGTTTTCCAAAGGGTTGGTTGCCTCTCCTTTTGTCAAAACATACAGAGGGGACACCCTGAAGTAGCAAGGAAATTTGCATTGCACTTTGATGGCATTAATACCAAGGTACGAAACCTTGAGTTTGAGGTATCTGAGGCCTCTATTGCAGCAGCCACTRAGATAACCAACATTGGAGAGAGGTGGTTCAAACCCATGATCCTCAATGCAACCTTTTCCAAGGATTTTCTCAAACAAGACTATCAGAAATACAATTTGTCTAAGGGAGTGCCTAGGATCCACRTAGTTAAAGTATTTGTTAAAATGTTGAAGATTATCCAGAGATATTTTACATGTGAGGGAATATTTGACATGATATAATAGTATCAAATAAGACTCTTGCTACATTTCAGCGATAAGGATTCAATGAAAATCCATTATAATCTGTTGATAAGTATGGGAAACATGAATGATAGAGTCCAAGCCAATTCCAAGGCTATGGACACTAGTGTTTTCCACTCTGGGTTGATCAAGATGTTGGTTATGGAAGAGTTGAAGAAAAGTAACATTTATTGGGAACAGTTCATTGTCTCTTCCAATATGCAGCTAGATATAGCCTCTACCCCTCAGCCCAGGATGCATATCCCTTTTCCATCCAATGGTGTTTCCCCAACAGGAACAAGCAAAAAGAGAAAAATCAAACCTACTACCCAAGGCAAAGAAACCCCTAAGGAAATTGAAGAAGACGAGAGGGAGGTTCATCACTCTCCACAGAGAGATTTTTCACCTTGTCCTACACCTAAATTGGAAGAAGTCCCTTCATCGACCAAAACTAAAGACAATAGGGGGAGGAAATTGTATTTCCCTTCACCTGCTGTAATAGCTAAGACCAGAGTCAGGAGGCCTTTTACTAGATCATCAATACACAAGGAAGTTGTTGAGGAAAAAATCTTACCAAAGGCTTCAGTTCCAAGGAAAGAGAAAGATAAAGGTAAAGTCATAAAGAATCCTATTGAGGTTGTAGAAAGAGCCTTTGTTTAGCATAAATATAAAGGTAAATCCACTGAGAAACCTATTGAGGTTATCAACATCAACACTCCCCCTAATACTCTCACTTTCTAAAGATTGATTAGACAACTCAAGGATGCTAGAAAAGAAGTTTCTCATTTGAATGAAGAAAGTTTGACTGAGAGAAGAAAGATGAAGGAGCTCATGGAAATGTATAATGAAACCCTTGATATAGAAAGGTTTTTAGCAAGAAGAGCCTTGTCTCTCCATAGGCAACTTAAGACTTTGTACAGGAAAAACAAAATCGTTCAGTCCCAAAACAAAAAGCTGAAAGGAGAATTGCATCCCTCCAAGGATGAACTGGGCCAGAGGAACTTAAATGTTTTGGTACAAGCTATAATAGAAAGAGATGAACCTGCAGTTAAGAGGAGTACCACTACAAAAGCAAGATATGTTGATATGACAGAGGGAAGTTCTCTTACAACAAGGAGGAGTGCTAGATTGAGGAAGTAGATGGGGGGATGACAGATCCAATTTTTTCGTTTGAACACTTTTTGCAAGTTTTAAATGTTCAAGGAAGTATGATTTTTCCACCTATACAGGCATCTACAGGATCTTAGTCCATCAACTAAGTTTTTTTTGTTTTTGAAGAATTGTTAAATCACACACAAAAAGGACAGATTCCCTAGAGCCATGGCACTACGAAATCGTCTATAAAGGATGTTCTGCAGTTGTGCTACCAAAGGAGCTACAAAATATCCTATCCAAACAAAGGAATTGCACAACGGAAAATGCAGATCTATTTCACAGGATTGGCACTATGAAAACTGTAGAGCTATTTCACAGGAGGTGCTACAGAATCTGTAGAGTTGTACACAGGAATGGCACTACGGAAACTGCAGAGTCATGCTACAAAGGGCTCTATGGGATTGGCTATTTAATGCGCTACATAATGGTGCTACGAAATGGGCATTACAGTCAAAGGTTCAAATTCATGAATCCTTGATTTTTTATGATGTGGAAGGAACCAAGTATAAGCAGGTGGCATCTGGGAATAGGCATACGATCTTGGAAGACACGTGGCATTGGATAAGGATGCACCCAAGCTGCAAGACATTTCATTTAATTCTTGTTAGACTGGTTACCGACATGGCTCCTAAATTGTAGAAGTTTGTTAAGATCTGTTTGTACAGATGTTAGATTTGTAGTTGTTTTTGAGAATCCTTGGATAGGAAGGCCAACACACACCTTTAGTTTTTTCCTATTTTCTTTTTATTATAGATACATATTTTGAATGATCAGAGACGTTCGAATGGTTAGCAGAGCTCCCTGATTATAATATTTTGACTAAGTAAAGTTGTTCTCTGGTTATGTATTGGACTTGAGACATTTTGATTAATAGAAGTCAATTTCTTTTTATCATCTTGTTGCCTCTTATTCTAAAATTATCATGATTGGATGATCCATATGAGATGTTATGGTTGCGTTATAATGGATTTTTTATTATAATACTGCCATGAATGTTTTTCAATGTTTTAAACTTTAAGTTCAAGAATTTCTTGTGACTGAGTTTTTCTTCCCCTGGCTGCTTGAAGACATGATGTTAATAGCATACCTATCCACCTTCCTCACTAAGTCTTCATCCTATTCACCTTTACCCCAAAACCACTAAATGAAGTTAATCAAGACCTCATTTTCTTATGCATGCTAGCCCATATTTCTATGTTAAAACATTCTTATGCTGAGTTTTGTCCATTTGAACTTTAATCACTCATTTACATTCACAAACCTTTTTGATGGGTACTAGGATTATCCTCTTGCAATATGAGGGTGATTCTCAGTGCTAACATTATTGGTGCCATTGCTGGGGAACAAATTGAAGACATTTCCCTGGGATTGAATGAAAAAGCAAAATTGATTCTGAAGGTGCATTAGAAATCAATGCATTGAAGATTGTTGCTTGCACCTGGTGACTCCACTGTTTCAGCTTTGGCTCCCAAAGGCAGACACATGAAGTCTACTCCACATCTACCTCTAGAAACACTTGAAGCTGACCCAAAGAATATTATAAAGAAAGGAAAGGCTTCTCAAGAAGGATTTTCAGCTACTGTACGAGGTACTTCTGGTCATTTACATGATTGTACTTTTAAAACTCTAGTAGCCATATATAACCCTCGATTTTTACCTTCTACTGAAGTTTATAGAAGTTTGGATTTTGAAAATTTTCCTATTGAATACTCTTATTTTAGCCCCAAAGTGAAAGAAGAAAGTTTTGAAACCCTTGTTTCTCCTGATGTTGTAAATTGGTTCATACTTGAGAGTCTTCAAGATTTTCCTACTTTGGTCCTTCCTACACCTCCTATCAAAGTTATTGTGACTAAAAGAGAGGAAACTGATTTTCCCTTGGACCCTATACCATCTTCCCCCAAGACTRAAACTGTTCCTCTGAAAACYGAAACCTCTCCATCCAAKTCTCCTCTTTCCCCAAAAATCCCAACTATATTTGTAGCTGTCAAAACTCCATTTCCCCCTTGTTACCCTATAGTTCAAACCCAATGGCAGGTGTTAATCTTCCTTGAAATAGGATGGATTCCATAGTGGCTACTAGGTATGCCCCTYCTATTTTACCTCAGCCTGTGAATTCTCTCCCAATTGGATACTACCTTAAGTACATGCCCAAGTTCACTGGGGAGGAAGACATAACTGCAGAAGAACACCTTGCATCTTTTTATAGTTATGTAGATAATATTAACATTGAAATGAAGATGTATGGATGAGAGTATTTGTACARARCCTTAATGGTGAGGCTAGAAAATGGTTTATTGGTTTGAATCTTAGATCTATTTCTAGGATTGAGGCTTTGGATGATGCCTTCTTGAGGCATTGGGGGGATAAAAAGGATTTCCTTTATTATATTACAAAATTTGGATCACTTAAGAGGAAAGATGGGGAATCTGTTTTTGACTTCTCAAATATATTCAATAAAATGCACAACAAGATTCCCAATAAAATAAATCCTACATAAACCTCTGCCAAGATTACCTATGCCATTGCTTTTGACCCTGAGTTCAGCCTCCTATTGAGAGAAAGAAGATATACCTCTTTAGCTCATATGCAAGATGCAGCCTTAGAAGTAGAATCTAATATATTGGCAGCTGACAAACTTAGGGGAAATTCAGATAGAGACAGAAGGAAAGGTACGACTGAAGCTTCAACCTTAGAATACCATGTTGTCCACCCTCAAGTTGATGAACTTACAAAATTGGTAAAATCACTTTCCCTTGAAATGGAGAAGTTGAAACTTGAAGGAAAACAAAACTACAGAAATACACAAAATTCTTATAATAAATGTAATTTTAGAAGACCGAATAATGCCCCTCAAGTCCTCCAAACAGATCCAAGAAATATGGATAGGGATGATAAAAAATTCAGAACCCCTCTTCAAAACAACCTTGTTGTTGATGAAGAAGGAGAGGATGAAGAAATTGATCATGAATTCCATTGTCTTGGTGACACCTGTTCATCTCCTCATTTCACCCAATCTGCATATGAAGAGTATCTCATGGATAGTCAATTAAATGAATTGATTAAAGGAGAAAAATAAAATGACAATCCTAATAGGTACAACCTAAGGTCCAAAAAGAAAGAGGGAAAGATTGACACTTCCGATCAGCCCACTAAAATAAAAATATTTTGCTAAGGCTATGACAACTAGCAACAAAGGAAAAGGTGTGAAAATCTCTCAAACATTGGTTAAGAGCCCTACCCCAGAAATTAAAGAGATTATGAAATCCCCATCCTCTTTTATATTTGAAAGTGAGATTCAAAAGATCAAAATCCCTGTACCTTTTTGCAGCTAATTAAGAACGAGGAATTCAAAAGATACCTTTCTAAAATATTGTAGCCTGATCCATCTTCTAATTCTATAGATTCAGTTAACTTTCAATATGAAAAATCGGCAGTCATGCTTGGACCTTTGGTAGAGGATAGAGATGACTCTTCCCTCCTTTCTATACATCATTAAACATTCATCATAAAGTGTTGCACAACTACTTGATGGACTCAAGGGCATATCATAATCTCATGCCTAAAACAGTCATGGATGCGTTTGGGTTAGAAATTACAAAAACCTACCATGACTTATACTCATTTGACTCTAGTAAAGTGAAGTGTCTTTGGTTATCAAAGACCTAGTTGCTACCTTGTTGCAGTTTCCAATGAAAAGTGTGGTCATGGATATTGTGGTGGTTGATGTCCTCCCTAACTTTGGTATGTTCTTGTCAATATCATGGATAAAAAGACTAGGGTGAAATTTGCAGATGGACCTTCCATATGCCACCATTCTTGTGTTTTGGGGAGAACATAAAAGGATTTACAGGGAGGCTCAATTAGCCTACATCATCAGTGATGAATAAAATCCCACCAACCAATCTATTTTTGCACTTGATACTGATTTAGGATCCAGTATATTACAACTCATTAATGCTCCTCAACCTCCTATTGAAATAAGAAAACAATTCATTACCTCTTGTGAAGAGCCTCTTCCTAATACCTTTGTTTGGAAGATGTTTTTTGATGGGGCTTCTTCTAAAGAAAGTGTTGGTGCTGGGGTAGTCTTTATTTCCCCTACTTAACGAATCATTTCTTTATCCTACAAGCTTGAATTTGAAACTAAAAACAATGTGGCAGAATATGAGGCTCTTGTTTTGGGTTTGAGGGTTGCTAAAGACATGAGAATTGAAGAGCTAGAAGTGTTTGGAGATGGTGAATTAATTGTTCATCAAATCATAAATCTTTATCAAGCTAAACACCCCAGGTTAAGGACTTACAAAAATGATGTTTGGGATCTTGTTGATAGTTTATTCTTAGCTTTTAATATCTCATTTGTTCCAAGAGAGGAGAACACTATGACAGATTCCTTGGTTGTCTCAGCAAGTAATTTGAGATTTCATTTTCCCCCTAAACCCAAATATGATGTTGAAGTGAAGTATAGACCCTCTATACCTGACAATTTAAAACATTGGAAGGTTTTTGAGGATGATCTTGAGATAAAAATATTTCTTGAGACTGTGGATGAGTTTTCTTCCTTACATATTGATGAAGATCATGATACTGAAAAAATTCCTCATGCTGATATTTTTCTGAATAAAATTGATGACCATCATATTGTTCAGTTTCCCAGTAACCATATTCCAAGAGGACTAGATACTTTGGAGACATTGTTTGATATAAATGATTTTGTTGTAAAGGTTAAAGGTTAAACTGAAAATGCTCATGTTAGTGAATGCAATTTAGGTACAGAGGAGGATCCAAAGTATGTTAAGTTATCTATCAACTTGTCAAAGGAACAAAGGGATGAATATGTTAATCTTTTAAAAGCATTTTCCAATTTGTTTTCCTGGAAATATGAAGATTTAAGAACATATGACACAAACATCATTGAACATAAGACCCCTTTGAAAGAGGAGACCAATCCTTTTAGGCAGAAACTTAGACAGATAAATCCCATGCTGCTACCTATTATGGAAAAGGAAGTAAAGAATCTTTTGGATTCCAAGATCATCATTCCTTTGAGATAATTTGAATGGGTGGATAACTTGTTCCCAATGAGTAATAAGAATGGGGAAATCAGACTATGTCTCGATTTCAGAATTTTGAATGCCAAGAAAAATAATTACCCCTTATGGAGCACGTTTTGTAGAGGGTGATTGGTTCATATAGGATGTCTATGATTTATGGCTTCTCTCGAGACAATTAGATCTCTCTCTTTCCTGAAGATAGAGAGAAGAAAACCTTCACTACTCCTTGGGGCACATTCATATATGCCAAAATGCCCTTTAGATTGATGAATGCAAGAGCGACCTTTCAGCGAGAAATGGACATTTCCTTTATTAGAGAGAAGGAGAAGTTTGTATTCATATATTTAGATGACATTACATTGTTCTCACAATATGATAAAGAACATTATCATCATTTTAAAAATGTATTCTTGAAGTGAAAAAATTTTGGTCTCTCTCTCAATCCTAAAAAGTCTTTGTTTGTTATGAAGGAGGGAAATTTATTGGGGAAAATTGTATCAACAAAAGGGGTAAGAATTGATCCAAGCATATTAGAATCCATGAAGAACTTATATCTTCATAAATACAAGAAAGAAGTTCAATGTTCCTTGGGGAAAATCAATTTTCTAAGAAGGTTCATTTCAAATTTTGTTGAATTGGTGAAGTAAATTACAACCATGCTTAGGAAAGGAAATGAGGTGAAATGGACTATTGAGTCTCGAGATTATTTTGATAAAATCAAAGAGGCTTTTAATGAATCAACTGTGCTCATTAGCCCTAACTACTCTAAGGATTTTTTGATATTTTCCTTTTTCTCATTTGACACAGTGGCTGTTGTTTTATTGCAGAAAAATGCAGAGGGGTTAGAGCAACCTATTTCCTTTTTCAGCAGGGCATTAAGGGATGCATAAATGAAATATGATATCATGGAAAAGTAGGTGTATGCTTTGATCAAATCCCTCAATTCTTTAAAGGTATATGTTTCACATTCAAATATTGTTGCATATGTCCCTTCAGCCTTAGTGAAAGAGATACTTATGCATCTTGACATAGATGGGAGGAGGAGCAAATAGATTGCCAAAATTATGGAATTTGACCTTGAAATAAAGCCCACTAAACTAGGGAAAGGCCAAGGTTTAGATAGGTTTATGGATGAATAAAATTGCAAATATTTGGGGGTTAATTTGATGAACATAAACTCTAAAAATCAGCAAACTGAGTTGGATGATAAAATTTCTCATGTCAGCCCAAAGTTGGCAGAATGCACTTGGTATAAAGACATCATATATTTTCTGCAAAAGTTGCAGCCTCTTGATGGTTTGGAAAATAACAAGGTAAGACCGTTGAAGCTTAAATAAATTGGATACTGTGTTATTGACCAAGTTTCTTATTGGAAAGATCCTCTAGGAATGATTTTGAGATGTCTATATCCACATGAGACCCAAAAGGCCATAAATGATTTTCATGACATCTTATGTGGGGGTCATCACTTCTGGAGAACCACAGCCTATAAGATCCTCATAGATGGGTATTTTCGGCCTATCCTTTTTATTGATGTTTGTGCAAAGATTAAATCTTCTATCAAATGCGAAAATTTTTCTGGAAAGCAGCAACTCAAATATTTCCCATTGAAGACTGTGGTAGTTTTAGGACCTTTTCAGCAGTGGGGTCTCAACTTCAATGGGGAAGTCCATCGTGCTTCAAGGGGTCAAAATAGGTGTATTTTGAATACCACTAATTATTTCACCAAGTGGATAGAAGACATTCCTACAAGGAATGACTCCCACAAGGTAATCATTAGTTTTCTTGAGGATGTCATGTCAAGATTTGGTTGCCCAAGAAAAATTGTTACTCACAATTTTGCATCCTTCAAGTCTGAACCATTGATCAATTTCTATGAACATTATGGGATTACATTAGTTCATTCTACTCCTTACTACCCCAAGGAAATGGTTTGGCAGAATCCTCTAACAAGAGTCTTATAAATATCATCAAGAGATTGTTAGAAGATAACAAGAAAGCATGGGACTCAAAGCTGAAATTTTCCTTGTGGGATGATAGAGTTACAACAAATAGGTCACTTGGTGTCTCTCCCTTTTCATATTTCATATGGGGTTGAGGCTATATTTCCTACTCATCTTTCCTTTCCTGTGGAAAAAATCCTCCAGGACTACCAAGGAGAACTTGATGATATGGTCAGAAGGATAACGCAACTGGTAGAAGTACAACAGACTAGGGAGAAACTAATGGACAAAGCATAGGACCATCAACAAAAGATCAAGAAAGCCTTTGAAAATAATATTTCTAGCTGGGAGATTGATCTGAAAATAGAAGTCTGACTTGTTATGCTATGAAAGCACCCCCTACTTCATGAAATTAAATCTTAACAGGACCTTGCTTCATGTGTTATAAGGAGCAAGAGGGTTTATGTGTTAAGTTTCTTGGTTCTTCTTGTCAATGTGCATGTGTGAAGAAATGTTCTTTTAAGTGATTAAATAGGTGTTATAAACCAATGTACAGCAATATAAAATGCAGCAATAACACATCAACATCACAACAATACCAAGATGATAAAGCAGTTCACCCCCTTTGGGCTACATCTGCTGGACCAAACCTCCCAAACTAGGCTTGTCCTCTTGTATTAAAAATG
>JASDQU010010936.1:100697-133802 GCA_032191745.1 Picea mariana | reverse complement strand
AGGAAGTATGATTTTTCCACCTATACATGCATCTACAGGCTCCTAGTCCATCAAGTAAGTTTTTTTTTTTGTTTTTGAATAATTCTTACATCACATAGAAAACAAAAGATATTTTGTAGCGCCATGGTGCTACAGAATCGTCTATATAGGATGTTCTGCAGTTGCGCTACCAAAGACACTACTAAATCTCCTAGCCAAACACGGGAATGGCGCTACGAAAACTACAGATATATTTCACAGGAATGGAACTATGGAAAGTGCAGAGCTATTTCACAATAAGCGCTATGGAATCTGCAAAGTTGTACACATGAATGGAACTACAAAAACTGTTGAGTTGTTTTACAAAGGGTGCTATGTAATTGGCTACCAAATGTGCTATGAACTGCCCATTACAATCAAAGGTTTGAATTCCTAAATCCTTCTTGATTTTTGATGATGTGGAGGGAACCAGGGATCAGCAGGTGGCAACTGGGAATCTACATATGAGCTTGGAAGACACGTGGCACTGGAGAAGGATGCAGCCAAGCTACAATACATGCCATTTAATTTTTGTTAGAGTGGTTACCAACATGGCTCCTAAATTGTAGCAGTTTGTTAAGATCTGTTAGTACATATGTTAGAATTGTAGTTATTTTGGAGAATCATAGGATAGGAAGGCTATCTCACACCTCTAGTTGTTTCCTATTGTATTTTTATTATACATACATCTTTTGAATGATGAGAGAGGTTCAAATGGTTGAGCAGAGCTCCCTGATTGTAATATTTTGTCTAAGTAAAGATGTTCTTTGGTTATCTATTGGACTTGAGACATTTTGATTAATAGAAGTTAGTTTTCTTTTATCATCTTGTTGCCTCTTATTCTGAAATTCTCATGGTTGGATGATCCATATGATATGTTATGGTTTTTTTATAATGGATGTTCTATTATAATGTTGCCATGAATGTTTTTCAGTGTTTTAAACTTTAAGTTCAAGAAGTTCTTGTGACTTAGTTTTTATTCTCATGGATGCTTAAAGAACTGATGTTAATATAAGACCTATCCACCTTCCTCACTAAGTCTTCCTCCTATTCACCTTTACCCCTAAACCACTAACTGAAGTTAATCAAGACCTCATTTTCTTATGCATGCTAGCCCAGATTTATGTGTTAAAACATTCTTATGCTGAGTTTTGTCCATTTGACCTTTAATCACTCATTTACATACACAAACCTTTTTGATGGGTACTGGGCTTATCCTCTTGCAATATGAGGGTGATTCTTAGTGCTAACCTTCTTGGCGCCATTTTCAGGGAACGAATTGAAGACATTTCCCTGGGATTAAACGACAAAGGAATATTGATTCTAAAGGTTCATTAGAAATCAATACATTTAATATAGCATCTTTCACCTGGCGACTCCATTGTTTCAATTGTGTCTCCCAAAGGAAGACACACGAGGTCTACTCCACATATACCTCTGAAAACACCTAAAGTTGACCCAAAGAAGATTATCAAGAAAGGAAAGGCTTTTCAGCTACTCTACCAGGTACTTCTGGTCATTTACATGATTCTACTTTGAAAACTCCAGTAGCCATATCAAACCCTCATGTTTTACCTTCTACTGAATTTTCTAGAAGTTTGTATTTTGAAAATTTCCCTGTTGAATACTCTTCTTTTAGCCAAAAAATGAAAGAAGAAAGTTTTGAAACCCTTTTTTCTCCTGATGTTGTAAATTGGTTCAGACTTGAGTGTCTTTAAGATTTTCCTACTTTGGGCCTTCCTACTCCTAATCCTATCAAATTTACTGTGACTAAAAGAGAGGAAATCTCTTTTCCCTTGGCCCCTATACCATCTTCCCCCAAGACTCAAACTCTTCCTAGGAAAAATAAAACCTCTCCATCCAAGTTTCCTCTTTCCCAAAAAATCCCAACTATATTTGTAGCTGTCAAAACTCCATCTCCCACTTTCTCCCCTATAAATCATAACCCAATGGCAGGTGCTAATATTCCTAGAAATAGGATTGATGCCATAGTGGATGCTAGGTATGCCCCTCTTATTTTACCTTAGTCTATGAATTCTCTCCCAATTGGATACTACCTTAAGTACATGCCCAAGTTCACTACGGAGGAAGACATAACTGCAAAAGAACACCTTGCAACTTTTTATAGTTATGCAGATAATCTTAACATTGAAAATGAAGATGTACTGATGAGCGTATTTGTACAGAGCCTTGATGGTGAGGCTATAAAATGGTTTAGGGGTTTGACTCCTGGATCTATTGTTTGGATTGAGGCTTTGGATGATGCCTTCTTGAGGCATTGGGAGGATAAAATGATTTCCTTTGTTATATTACAAAATTTGGATCACTTAAGAGGAAAGAGGGGGAATCTTTTTCTGGCTTCTCAAAGAGATTCAATAAAATGTACAACAATATTCCCACTGAAATAAATCCTATAGAAACATCTACCAATATTACTTATTCTAATTCTTTTGACCCTAATTTCTGCCTCCTGTTGAGAGAAAGAAGATCTACCTCTTTATCTCATATGAAAGATGCAACCTTAGAAGTAGAATCTAATATATTGGCAGCTGACAAAATTAGAGGAAATTATGATAGAGACATAAGGAAAGCTAGGGTTGAAGCTTCAACCTGAGAATACCTTGTTGTCCACCCTCAAGTTGATGAACTCACAAAATTGGTAAAATCACTTTCTACTGAAATGGAGAAGTTAAAACTTGAAGGAAAACATAACTATACAAACACACAGAATGTTGATAATAGAAGTAATTTCAGAAGACCAAAAAATTCTCCTCAAGTCCTCCAAAGAGATCCAAGAAATAGGGATAGGGATGATAAAAAAATTCCAAACCCCTCTTCAAAACAACCTTGTTACTGATGAAGAAGGAGAGGATGAAGAAATTGATCCTGAAATTCATTGTCTTGGTGACACTTCTTCATCTCCTCATTTGACCAAATCTGCATATGAAGAGTCTCTCATGGATAGTTAGTTAAATGAATTGAGTAAAGGACAAAAGAAAAATGACAATCCTAATAGATACAACCTAAGGCCCAAAAAGAAATAGGGAAAGACTGACACTTTTGATCAACCCACTAAAACATAAAATTCTGCTAAGGCTATGAGAACTAGTAACAAAGGAAAATATGTGCAAATCCCTCAAACATTGGTTAAGATCTCTACCCCCAAAATTAAAGAGATTATGAAATCCCCATCCTCTTTTAGCTTTGAAAGTGAGATTCAAAAGATCAAAATCCTTGTACCTTTTTTGGAGCTCATTAAGAATGAGGAATTTAAAAGATACCTTTCTAAAATGTTGTAGCCTGAGCCTTCTTCTAATTTCCACAGATTCAATTAACCTTCAAGATGAAAAACAACTAATCATCTTGGGACCTTTGGTAGATGATAGATATGACTCTTCCCCTCCTTTTTATATATCATTAAACATTCATGATAAAGTGTTTCACAGATGCTTGATGGACTCAGGGGCATCTCATGATCTCATGCCTAAAGCAGTCATGGATGAGCTTGGGTTAGAAATTACCAAAACCTACCATGACTTATACTCATTTGAATCTAGGAAAGTGAAGTTTCTTGGGGTTATCAAAGACCTGGTTGATACCTTGTTCCAATTTCCAATGAAAAGTGTGGTCATGGATATTTTGGTGGTTGATTCCCCCCCTAAGTTTGGGATTCTCTTGTCAAGATCTTGGATAAGAATACTAGGGGGAACTTTGCAGATGGACCTTTCATATGCCAACATTCTTGTGTTTGGGGGAGAACATAGAAGGCTTTATAGGGAGGCTCAATTATCCTACATCATTAGTGATTAATCAAATCCCACCAACCACCCTATTTTTTCACTTGATACTAATTTAGGATCCTGTATATTATAGCTCACTGATGCTCCTCAACCTCCTATTGAAATCAGAAAACAGACCATGACCTCTTGTGAAGAGCCTCTTCCTAATGCCTCTATTTGGAAGATGTTTTTTGATGGGGCTTCTTCTAAAGAAGGTGTTGGTGTTGGGCTAGTCTTTGTTTACCCTACTCAAGAGATCATTTATTTATCCTACAAGCTTGAATTTGAAACTATGAACAATGTGGCAGAATATGAGGCTCTTGTTTTGGGTTTGAGGGATGCTAAAGACATGAGGATTGAAGAGCTAGCAGTGTTTGGAGATGTTGAATTAATTGTTCATCAAATAAAAAAAATTGTATCAAGCTAAACACCCCAAGTTAAGGACTTACATAAATGAAGTTTGGGATCTCGTTGAAATTTTATTCTTATCTTTTAATATCTCATTTGTTCCAAGAGAGGAGAACACTATGGAAGATTCCTTGGTTGTATCAACAAGTAATTCAGAGTTCCTTTTCCCCCGTAAACTCAAATATTATGTGGAAGTGAAGTATAGACCCTCTATACCTGATAATGTCAAACATTAGAAGGTTTTTGAGGATGATATTAAGATAAAAATATTTCTTGAGACTGTGGATGAGTTTTCTTCCTTACATATTGATCAAGATCATGATATTGAAAATAGCCCTCATGCTGATATTTTTCTTAATAAAATTGTTGACCATCATATTGTTTAGTTGACCAGTAACCATATTCCAAAAGGAGTAGTTCCTTTGGAGAGATTTTTTGATAGAAATGATGTTGTTGTAAAGGTTAAAGGTTCAATTGAAAATGATGATGTGACTGAATTCAATTTAGGTACAAAGGAGTATCTAATATGTTAAGTTGTCTATCACCTTGTCAAAGGAACAGAGGGTTGAATATGTTAATCTTTTAAAATAGTTTTTCGATGTGTTTNATTTTTCTTAATAAAATTGTTGACCATCATATTGTTTAGTTGACCAGTAACCATATTCCAAAAGGAGTAGTTCCTTTGGAGAGATTGTTTGATAGAAATGATGTTGTTGTAAATGTTAAAGGTTCAATTGAAAATGATGATGTGACTGAATTCAATTTAGGTACAAAGGAGTATCTAATATGTTAAGTTGTCTATCACCTTGTCAAAGGAACAGAGGGTTGAATATGTTAATCTTTTAAAATAGTTTTTCGATGTGTTTGCCTAGAAATATGAAGATTTAAGAACATATGACACAAACATCATTGAACATAAGATCCCTTTGAAAGAGGAGACCAATCCTTTTAGGTAGAAACTCAGACAGATAAATCCCATGATGTTGCCTATTATGGAAAAGGAAGTAAAGAAGATTTTGGATGCCAAGATCATCATTCCTTTGAGATACTCTGAATGGGTGGCTAACTTGGTCCGAGCAAGGACGAAGAATGGGGAAATCATATTATGTGTCGATTTCAGGAATTTGAATAGAAGCTCCAAGAAAGATAATTACCCCTTACCAAAGATGGAGCACATTTTACAGAGGGTGACGCACTCATATAGGATGCCTATGATTGATGGCTTCTCTGGATACAATCAAATCTCGGTCATTCCTGAAGATAGAGAAAAGACAACTTTCACTACTCCTTGGGGTACATTCATGCATGCCAAAATGCCCTTCAGATTGATGAATGCAGGAGCGACCTTTCAACGAGCAATGGACATTGCCTTTATTGGGGAGAAGGACAAGTTTTTAGTCAAATATTTATATGAGATTACAATGTTCTCACAATTGATAAAGAACATTAACATCATTTGAAAAAGGTCTTATTGAAGTGTAGAAAATTTGGTCTCTCTCTCTCAATCCTAAAAAGTCTTTGTTTGTTATGAAGGAGGGAAAGTTATTGGGGCACATTATATCAGTAGAAGGGGTAAGAATCGATAAAAATAGAGTAGAAGCCATCCAGATCTTATCTCCTACTAGATCCAAGAAAGAATTTCAGTCTTCCTTGGCGAAAATCAATTTTCTAAGAAGGTTCATCTCAAGTTTTGKTGAATTGATGAAATACAATACATCCATGCTTAGGAAATGAAATGAGTTGAAATGAACTACTAAGTCTCGAGATCATTTTTGTTATAGCAATATTTKYCTCACCATTGATATCTTGCACAGAGGGCCTTTTTACATTTCCCTATGCAGACTTGTCATCCCTTTTTGATGAATCCAGAGCTAAAAATACATATTTTCCACATATGCATGCCCTATCTACTATACAACTTGCATATATGTAGGCTACTCCACTACATCTCACGTACATCAGGATTTGTGCCAGAAAATACAAAAAAGAAGTTGGGTTTCCATGTCACAATAGGAGATATCTGATCCTTGGCCTGCCATATACTGGAAACATTTCGACTCGGCCCTTCAGTTGCATTTTGAAGGCTATAAAAACACAATTCCGAGCTATGGAAAAGAGGAGAAAGCATTCAAATTTAAGAGAAAAGTTACTCTGAATAAATTACTTCATATTGAGTCTGCATCCCTTTGTTCCTCAAGTTTGAACATAGTGTTCAGCCCCCAAGATCTTTCCCTATTGTTGAGAGAACCTCATTTTCTCCATTCTATGAGCTTGCCATTGGTGGAGGCCCAGTTGGAAGGAACCTGGTTTCTTGGTTTCGAACCGTGCTGACACGGAAGTCTGTAATGTTGTCACTTCTACTGATCATTTATTAATAGAAATACTCCTTTCCCGTCCTATTGGTATCATGCAAATATATGATTATTATCCATGGGCATGTTTGTAATGTTTATTAATGGATTATGCTAGCTAATGTGATAATCCCTTTATATTACAACTATATACTTTCTCTTCTTGGTTGTTGAGAACTTGTTGCAGGTATAAAGCTTTAGGTTGAAGTGCTCAATGGTGGAACATCATTGAACGTTGGATCAAGGTATTCCTCTTTCCTATCTTGCACATTAGTTTATATAGCATACGTTGGAATTGAGTTGATTTCTATAGTCATACTTGTCTATTGTGGTTTACCTTGACCATAGAGAATTTTTCCCTTGTAACAAAATTGGCGACTCCACTGGGGAGAGATATTCCTTCTAAGGGTTGAAGTACTTTTTCTTCTTGCATTGCTCTTTTTCCTTTGTGTTTCTTGTCATATCACTGCTTGACAAATTTTGTTCACTAAGGGTCTGAGTTTTCATCCTTTTTCCCTTGCCTGGCCTCGTTTTAAAGCATGTACGCACCTTTTTCCTTGACAGTCGTGTATACACGCATGTTGTCTCACTGCAAGTTGCGTATATACGCACTTTTCTCCTGAACAGACGTGTATACCACTTTCTCTTGCTTGTTTTCTTGGTTTAGTGAATGTTGGGTGGGATTTGATGATTGTTGAGCCTTCTTAGGTCTCTGTAGTGCCTGTTGAGATTCTATGGGTTGACAGGAAACCTGTTTGGTGTTGAATTTTTGGGCGTAGTATTTCTCTTTGTTTTTCATTTTTTTTTATTTGTCCTTGTACTCTAGGTTGTTTTCTTGGTTGCTTGGTATTCTGCTTGAGTTATTCATTTTATACACAGTAGAATTTTATATATCGGGTTGCTTATCATTCCATGCATTTTCTTTTTTAGTATATTGAAAATACAAAAAAATAGGCATTTTACATTGCTTGGCATTTTTGTCTGATGAATATTTATTGTTAGCTTAGTGCATTTAGTGAAAGATTGCATTTTAATTCTGAATTGAAGAGCTGAAATTGAAAATTGCACTATTTTTATACGCATATCATTCATTGAAAAAGTTAAAGATAGACTTTGCATTATATTCATATTTATTTTCTTGCAGAGTCATAACATCATGAGGTTCACTTCCATACCTTTTTGAGTAATCACGACCAATAAAATTTATGCTTTAAATTAAAATTGATTAGTCACAATTTTATTTTTAGGGTGCACAAACTAGTCTAGGATTTAGTGCCTTGGAATAGGATTTTGTGAGTAAACTTCTCCAAGGAAATTAAATCAACATATGTGTCTGAGATAGGGAGTTGAGAATTCCATTGTATAATTGGTAAGATCAGGGGGCTCCGCTCACACCGGAGTTAATCACAAGGTCATGCGAAGTTAGTTGAAGGGATAACCCCTGGATACTCGCCTAGCGTCAAAGATATTTCTATGGATTTATTCATATTTGGGGATCTTGCTAGTGCCCATACCTCTATGAGAGCTTATACTTTCAAGGTTTCGAGCTTTGCTACCCTGCCCATACGGTGATCCAGACTTATGATTTCTCATTTTTGCATCGGTTATATAGTGGTTTGTTAGTTTCTTGACTTAGGTATCTCATAGGTTACTTGCAGGGGTTATTCTTCTTGTACCCTAGGTCAGATAGGGGTCAGACAACACACATCCTTTATGGAGGATTACCTCTCTGGGGGGATCTGACTGACTAGTTGTTAAGCCCACGAGGGTTGCTATAACTAATTCTGTTACCTCCAAACTTTAGTGAGGAGTCTCAAGTCCCTCTTGGATGAGGCATACCTGCTTTAGCGAGGGAGGCCACTCAGCCACTTTATCTTGTTTCAATGCATATTGGTCGTTTGAATTTTTTGTATTCTCTTTGACTACTAGTTGGACTTAGGAGTCTATTTTGGGTTTCATCATCATGGACAGTGGAGTTTGTTTTTCTCCCTCATTCACTTCTACCCACCCCATGATTCCTTTTCATTTCTTGGGGATGGACCCTTCCATTTTTTACAATGGTATGCATAACTACAACGCTCAGTCTGCACCTTGAGTCTCTAGTCAGTTTTTTGTTGATATGCCTTCCCCCGTGAAATCCTCTCCCTGGCCCACGTATATGAATCCTAGCATTAGATCTGGGGGAACCATGGCTTTGATGTCTGCTCCTTCGTTTGATATGAGTCATGTCTCCATGGGAGGTTGGAACCTTCCCCCTTATGGATCCAATACTAGCTATTCTCTTTCAGGAGCCAGTGCTCTGATGGGTGCTTATTCCACTTATTACACCCCACCCATGTACCTTTCATCTGCCATGTCAGTTCCTTTAAACACTCTTTCCATGACAGGTCCTCAAGTACCCCCAAGTATTTCATATGGGGAGAATCAATTTTACGGTTCAGGCTACCCTCTTTATGGGACCCCTTCACAAGGGGGAAACATATATCCTCACTCAAATAATTCTTATCCTACCTTGGTCTCTTTGCAGACCTCAATGACAATGCCCGTCCAAACCTCTTCGGACCATTTTGGCATAAACCACCACTTTTCTGGGCAGGGACATGGGGTACACCAGGATCCTTTCTCGCTTGCAATGTTTCAGAACCAATATTTCCCCCAACCTTGGAATCAAATGCTATAATATATCGCTATCCCGGTCACTGTCAGTCACACTAGTTCTCCATCACCAACCTCTGCTAGTCATGTTGGATATGGGTCGACATTTTCTACAAGTTATGTCGACAGCTCGCACCCAACCTCTGTCAATTATATTGGGGGCACCATCCTTTTCACTCCAAATCATAGTCGTGTCACATCTCCAACCTCTATTTATCATATAGGATAATACTCTCTTACCCCTTCCAATCACATCGAGAGCATGTCACCAGTCGTTGTAAACGACGGTGGGAGCATCAAGAAGCCTATACATATCAGACGTAAGCCTAAATTCCTTTGCATGACTTGTGAAGGAAGCCACCTTACTCGCTTGTGTCCAGCTACTGCCAAGATACTAGAAGCATAGGACTCACCCAAGAGCCCTTTGGATTCTAAGGAATCCYTGGTTTCTCCTCACATTACTTCTCCTTTGGTCAACTCAGTGGTCCCACCACTGCGATCCCCTCCCGACCTCACCCCCTTTGTCGAGGGTGAGGCATCTCTTGTCCCCATTACTATACATCCTCTTCAACCTATAATTGAAGAAGTGGTCACACTAGTGCAATATTCTATGGTCAATCCTACTGAGGAGAGTAATGCATCCTTCAGTTGCATCATCAAAATTCCTAATCCTACTCCTTCTGAAAAAGAAATATTTATTCTTCCCCCAAATTCTCTCTCTCCAAGTCCTGATGAGGTTCCCTTCGATCAGCATGACCTGATGGGGCATCCCATACCCCCACATATGTATTTTCCAGAAAGAGACATTATTTGAACCATAACGGAGACTATATACAATGTTAGCACTTTCTCCTCCTCAACTTGGAGAGCTTTCGGTTTTCTCAAGATTTTTTCAGCTATTCGTCAGATACTGACCTTCCATAGAAGACAGGTACGGGAGCCTTGGCCTCCTCCCTTACATGTTGATTAGAACAACAAAAACGAGTCTTAGTTAAGATATTTTCTGACTTGTCTAAAAAACTGAAAATATTGTCGAGTGATTTGTCCCTTTCACACTCGTTAAATTGGATTTGAAAGGTCATGAATTTTAGTTAAGATCTTTCTCGACTCGTTACCAAAAATAGAAAATATCGTTGAGCGAACTTGTCTTTTTCACACTCGTAAATTGGATTTGAAAACATATCTATTTGACACAAGTTTACCCCTTTTTCACACCAAATAGACTAAAAGACATAAAAAAGGACATTTTTTTGGCGTTAAGTTATGATTGCATCTCATGCCCTTGCTTGCAGTATTGAGCCTTTAGTTGGTTCTCACTTTGTGTTATAAACCATTTCCTAAGTAGTTTTTTGCATCCTAAACCAAGAAAAGACCTTCTTATATCCTTCACAATTTGACACCCAATACCCTGTAGGGAACATCACCCTAAGTGTCCATCTCCCGCATGCATTTCCTTGCATTGAGCATAGGTACATTCCACTGCTGGAACTATTTTTTCTTACTTGTGACACCCGTTTCCTCCTCTGTATCATAGCATTCATTTGTAAAGAAAAAAAAAATTACAGGTGGGAAGGGAGTACTATATTATATTTGGCAACAATCGTGTCACCTTTGAATAGAGCACAAAGTTATTGAGTCCTTGCATCATCATAATTTTGGGTTTAGCATGGCCTCAGGAAGTTGATCTCATTACAAAGTTTTCTCTACTGATTGGTTACTCTTCCAGTCCCCATAGAGAACATTATCGATTCCTTCTGCATCTGATAGTTATATCATTGGGTCTATGCTGCCAGAGTCTACCATATGTCTCATGATCTTGTTCAAAGGAAGTCTATCAACCTGTGTCGGCCACTCCTCATAAATATTGACTTTTCATGTTGTCCATACCCTCATTGTTTCTCATAATCACATTATACTATGGTCTTATCATGCACCCTGGCCCTACTTTCATCATTAGTAGGTCACCTTGAACCCAGCAATCGACATTTCATCATTGGTCATTGACTTGGTGGTTTCCCTTGTGTTTGACGGTAAGACATCTATTCACACTTTGGGATTCATGAAGTGTCTTGGATGCCATTATCCTTATTGGTGGTTTTCTCACCTTCGTCAGCAATTTTCATCATTGGTTTCTATTCAGAGGGTCTTTTTCGTTTACCGCTTACATTTGGTACATGTGAAAGATGCACAGGGTCGTTGGTTTGTGAACATGTTCTTCATACGATCTCCACCAAATTATGAAGATTCTTCTTTGTTCCTCATGTTGACTGATGAGAGATGCCTTAATTCTCTCCTTTCAGTGGGTCTCTTTCCATCGACTTCAACTGATTTATTCTAGATATGGGACCTAGATTTTTATGAGTACCTTGAGGCTTGCAGTCATTAGTCACAGGCTCTCTCACCGTTGACAGATGGGAATACATAAATGTCTCTTGATCAATGGATTCCTTAAGTGTTTGACACCGACTCCTTTATTCAGACTTGTAGGAATGTACTCGGTGCCTTGATACCTACTTTCATTACTGGTAGGTTGTATCATGTTTATTAACATTATACATCAATGACCGGTAATTAAATGATGTCTCATTGTGTTCGACCTCAACTCCTTTATTCACCTGATGTAGACTTGCACCCTTGGCGAATAATGTAGAAGACTTGAAGAAATCACTATGTGGCCGCAAATTTCCTGAGTTGTTGCCTCCTTTTCATTGGACCAGTGCCTATATGACTTCAGTAATCATGGGAGATCAGATTGTACTCCATGGTAAATGGATATCTTCAGATTGGTTTTGAGACTGGTTTCACCGGGCCTTGTTCGTGATTATGAAAAATTTTGGCATGTAATCGCATTTGTATTTGCCTATTCATGGCCACGAACACTTATTTGGTATATTTTTCACATGGATCTGTAGTGTATTCTTGGCAGCCATGTATGCAAAGTTAGTATAGAATGTAATGATAAATTGAGTTCATCCAGCTGGTTCTCTACCACTCCACTCATGGATTATTTATAATGTATTTTGGTCATCGCAAATACTCCTCTTACCTCACACATTAGGGGCATATGTTATAGCAAGATTTGCCTCACCATTTCTATCTTTCATAGAGGGTCGTTTTCCATTTCCCTGTGTAGACTTGCCATCCCTTTTTGATGAATCCAGAGCTAAAAATACATTTTTTTCCACATATGCATGCCCTATCTACTATACAACATGTGTATGTGATGGCTGCTCTACTACATCCCACGTACATCAGGATTTGTGATAGAAAATAAAAAAATGAAGTCAAGTTTCCATGTCATGACAAGAGATCTTTGATCCTTGGCATTCCATATACTGGAAACGTTTTGACTCGGCCCTTTAGTTGCATTTTGAAGGCTATAAAAGCACAATTCTGAGCTATGGAAAAGAGGAGAAAGCATTCAACTTTAAGAGAAAAGTTACTCTGAAGAAATTACTTCATATTGAGTCTGCATCCCTTTGTTCCTCAAGTCTGAACACAGTGTTCATCCCCCAAGCTATTTCCCTATTGTTGAGAGAGCCTCATTGTCTCCATTCTATGAGATTTCCTTTGGTGGAGGATTGAAGTGGTGGAGGCCCAGTTGGAAGGAATCTAGTTTCTTGGTTTCGAACTGTGCCGACACAGAAGTCTGTAATGTTGTCACTTTTGTTGATCATTTATTAATAGAAATACTCCTTTCATGTCCTATTGCTATCATGAAAATATATGATTATTATCCATGGGCATGTTTGTAATGTGTATTAATGGATTATGCTATCTAATGTGCTAACCCCTTTATATTATCACTATATACTTGCTATGCTTGTTTGTTGAGAACTTGTTGCATGTATAAAGCTTTGGGTCGAAGTGCTCAACGGTGGAACATCATCGAACGTTGGATCGAGGTAGGCCTCTTTCCTATCTTTCACATTAGTTTATATAGAATACATTGGAATTGAGTTGATTTCTGCAGTCATACCTGTCTGTTGTGGTTTACCCTGGCCATAGATATTTTTTCCCTCATAACAATTTTGATCACATAAAAAAGGATTTGACTAAAGCACCTGTTCTCATCATCCCTAACTACTCCAAGGATTTTTTGATATTTTTCTTTACCTCATTTGGCACAGTGGTTGCAGTTTTATTGCAGAAAATGCAGAGGGGTTAGAACAACCTATCTCATTTTTCAGCAGGGTATTGTGGGATGCAGAAATGAAATATGATATCATGGAAAATAATGTTTTTGTTTTGATCAAATCCCTCAAGGATTTCAGAGTATATGTTTTGCATTCAAATATTGTTGCATATTTCGCTTCAACCTCAGTGAAAGAGATACTTAGCTAGCCTCACATAGATGGGAGGAGGAGCAAATGGATTCCCAAAATTCTGGATTATGACCTTGAAATAAAGCCCCGTAAATTGGTGAAAGGCCAAGGTTTATCTAGGTTGTTGGATGAATCAAATTACAAATCTTTTGGGGTTAATTTCATGAACATAAACTTAGAAAATAAGAAAGTTGAGTTGGCTAATAAAAGTTCTCATGTCATACCAAAGTTGGAAGAATGCACTTGGTATAAAGACATCATATATTTTCTACAGAAGTTGAAGCCTCCTGATGGTTTGGAAAAGAACAAGGTAAGATATTTGAAGCTTAAATCAATTAGATATTGTCTTATTGACCAAGTTTTGTATTGGAAAGATCCTCTAGGAGTTCTTTTGAGATGTCTAGATCCACAGGAGACCCAAAAGGCCATGACTGATTTTCATGACAGCTTATGTGGGGGCCATCACCTCTGGAGAACCATAGCCTATAAGACCCTCAAAGCTAGGTATTTTTGTCCTAGACTTTTTACTGATGTTTTTGTAAACATTATAGCTTGTGTCAAATGCCAACATTTTTCTGGAAAGAAACAACTCAAATCTTTTCCATTGAAGTCTGTGGTAGTTTCAGGACTTTTTCAGCAGTGGGGTCTCGACTTCATTGGGGGAATCCATTCTGATTCAAGTGGTCAGCATAGGTGGATTTTGATTGACACTGATTATTTCACCAAGTGGATAGAATCCATTCCTACAAGGAATGCCCCCCACAAGGTAATCATTGGCTTTCTTGAGGATATCATGTCAAGATTTGATTGTCCAAGCAAAAGTGTTACTGACAATGATGTATCCTTCAAGGTTGAACCATTGATCAAGTTATGTGAAGAGTATGGGATTGCATTATTTCATTCTACTCCTTACTACACCCAAGTAAATGGTTTAGTAGAATCCTCTAACAAGAGCCTTATAAATATCATCAAGACATTGTTAGAAGATAACAAGAAAGAATGGGACTCGAAGATGAAATTTTCCTTGTGGGATGATAGAGTTACAATAAAGAGGTCACTTGGTGTGTCTCCTTTTCATCTTGTATATGTGGTTGAGGCTATCTTTCCTACTCAACTTTCCTTGTGTGTGGAAAAATTCATTGAGGACTACCAAGGAGAACCTGATGATATGGTTAGAAGGATACAAAAGCTAGTATAAGTACGATAGAGTAGGGAGAAACTATTGGACAAAGTACAGGACCATCAATAGAAGATAAATAAATCCTTTGACAAGAAGGTAAGAAAGAATATTTCCAGCTGGGAGATCTAGTGCTCAGGTGGGATGCACCCAAGAAAGACGAAGGAAAACATGGTAAATTTGAAGCCTTGTGGATTGGTCCCTTCAAGATTGTTGAGGTATTTTCAAATAAAAATTATAAGTTGTAGAACTTGGAGGATTCCAATGTTTTTGGTGGCCCTGTCAATGGGAACTTTCTAAAAAAATGTTTTGGTTAAGACATGAGTGGCTTTCCATTCATTGTAAATATCATTTATTTATTTATTTATGTTGAATAAGTGACCCCATAGCCCTAGGGTAAGACACTGAAGATGCTTGTTCTTGGCAGCTCACAGGGAGTATGTCAACCCCTATGGTGCCAATGTTATCACATGAAGTTGTCATAAGTATTTTGTCCCTTAGGTTTTAATTTTTATCCTTTAGTCTTTAGGTTTTCTTTATTTTTCTCTTTGTGATTTTCTTAGGTTACTCTAAACAAATAAAGACTTGGGTTTTTGCTCACATTTTTGTCCCACACATATGGTTGTAGCCTAGGTTCATTTTATGGTTTATGTCTTTAACACTTATTTTGACTTGACATCAATAATTATCAACCCCATGATCTTAACGATCTGGCAAGTCACTCCATCCACTCATTCTCTTTATCCTTTCCATGACGTCCCTATGTTCGTTAAGGAGTCAAATCAAACTTTGAAAACAACGTTGTCAACTCACTAGGCATTTCCGTAGGGCACCTTTGTCCTTATGATCCTTTACCATAATTCACCATCATCAGCTGATGTCATGTCTTTCATTATTTCCATAACCCTTGTATTCAAAAGGAATATTGAGATTTGGTCATTTATGAGATTACTAACTGTTTATCAATTTGAAATTTTCCTCCTAAGCTCTGCGCTACTGAAACCAATAGTTCAGGAAAGAATGCGGATTGCACTACGGTATCAACTATTCGAGATGAACTAGAGGCTGAGGTGGGTGTAACAATTCCATAGCTTGCTGTAGATATTCCATCATCAACCATAACCTCCAGGTATTTTGTGAGCCTTTTCAGTTGCATGGAAAAGTGGTAAGCTACCCCTGCCTTATATTTTGGTAGCTCCTGACACTACAGGCTACATCTTCTCCCACCTACTAGACTTTGTACCTCTTCTTCCACAGACTCGATATCCATTTACGAACTGAACTTTTCCTATGCTAAGGTCAATCCATTTTACTTCAAAGTTTTGAATGCCCATTCATTCACTTGGCTCATGTGTCCACACTATGCTACATAAATCGTTGCCAAAACTATGCTATGGATCCCCTATCCCAGTGCTACGTTTTCCTTGTTAGATCAATTCCATATGTTGTGTTCACAGATCTATTCATTAGCCTCCCTTGTTCACTATGTCATCCTACATTTGTATCTCAAAGTGTGCCGACAATGAGGAGGATAGAAGCCCCTACATTTTAAATCTTTGATGACCTTGTATGGTGGGATAATGACAGTCTAAAACTGAATAATGCATCTCTGCATATCTTTCCTCGGAGTTTCTTTCCCTCAGTTTTTAAAAACCATTAGACTAGTCTATTGTTAATTCAAAAGTGAGTTGGAGGAAAATCCCTGAAAGAGTAACCATCAATCACCTTCAAACTGCATAGATCTTTGCCTCTGTTTGGTTTCTTTACACCTCATATCATTATAGTCTTTGATCGCCTGTTTCTATCCATGGATACACCTCAAGGGAATAAGTCTCACAAGGGAGTGAGTGTGGTCAGGACTGAGACTTCTGACATGCACCTGTTTCATGCTAAGCCTATGGTCATGGAGGTCTTCCAAAGGGTTGGTTGGCTCTCCTTTTGTCAAAACATGCAGAGGGGACATCCTAAAGTAGCAAGGTGGTTTTCATTTCACTTTGATGGCATTAAGACCAAGGTAGGAAACCTTTAGTTTGAGGTATCTGATTCCTCTATTGTAGGATCCACTGAGATACCCAACACGAGTGAGAGGTGGTTCAAATCCATGATATTCAATGCATACTTTTCCAAGTATATCCTCAAACTAGGCTATTAGAAAACCAATTTGTCTAAGGGAGTTCCTAGGAGCCACTCTTGGGTATATGTTATATTATTTGCATGTGTGTGTGTGGGTGCATCGGGTTTTTTCTATTTTTAGCAGATTTTGTTATTTTTAGTGGTTTTATAAATTAATCCTGGATTAAGGTATTAGGGTTTTGGTATATACGGAATACCTAAAAACACTGTATATATTGTATGGTGAATGGTGAAATTCGATATAATGAAAATAAGAAAGGTTTTCCATGGTTGAGGGTTTCTAATATAAATCTTTGTGTACTCTGTGTATGAGCCATTGATTAATTTATGTTTTTTCTTAAGAATCTATATGCATTGCTTTACTTCACAGGTTTAAAACTTACATGTGGTATCAGAGCTCATTTTTGGCTTCAAAGGGACGCCTTTGTTGCTGAGGGTTTGGCTCGGTCTTGATAGATCAAGTTTATCTTGGGTCTATGATAAACCTGGGTTTAGTGGGATATTTTGCAGTGGTTATTTGAGTGTAGAAAGAGGAATGGCGAGCTCTTCTAGAATAGAAATACATAATTTCAATGATAAAAACTTTGAGCTATGGAATATGAAGATGGAGGACCTTCTTGTAGAAAAAGAACAATGGATCATTGTGGATCCTAGTACACAACCTACTGGAACACATACGACTGGTACACAACCTACTAGTACACAAACTACTAGTACACCACCTACTAGTATGTTGAAGGAAGATTGGGAGAAGTTAGATAGAAGAGCAACGAGTACTATTCGACTCTAGCTGGAAGATTCAATGTTGTTGACTGTCTTGGGACAATCTACAACCAAGGAACTATGGGATAAGTTAGGGAATTTGTGTCAATCAAAGTCCCTGGTAAACAAGTTGTTTCTTCGAAAGAAGTTGTATCATCTTAGGATGGAAGATGGACATTCTGTGACAGAACATCTAAATGCCTTTAATACTCTGGTAAGTCAACTTGTATATTTTAATATTATGATTGCAGAAGAAGATAAGTGTATTACTTTGTTATGTTCTTTGACAAACTCTTGGGATAATCTGGTTGTAGAAATTGGTAGTACCACTCAATTTACATTTAAGTATGAGGATGTACTTTCATCCTTGTTATCTGAAGAGATGAGGTGGAAAATCATGGATGGTCATAGTACAGATTATTTATTTGTAAGAGGTTGTACCCAAGACAGGAATCCTAGTAACTCTTCGAGGGGGAGACCTAAATCTATAGGTAGATCTAAGTCTCTGGGATATTATTTGAGGAAATACTTGAACTGTGGTAAAATAGTATTGGATTACTGAGAAGGGGGGGGTGAATCAGTAATAGCGTAATTATAATCCTTTTTCTTCAATTGTTATATCAATGTAGAATTATTATCCAATAATGAGCAGTAAGAAATAAACAATCACATACATACATAGAAACCAAAATCAAGAGAAAACCACATAATGATTTTTCTTATATGTCTTGAAGAATTACATTCATTGGAAGCACAAACTTCCTTTGTTTTCTAGCTGCAACTGGAAGGAGGCTCCAACCCCCTAGTTTCTCAGGCTACAACCTGAGGGAATCTCCAACTCCCCAATTCTCTGGCTACAACTAGAAGGATGCTACAACCCCCTATGTTCTCCGGCTACAACCGAAAGGTGGCTACAACCACCTTTCCTTGCCCCGTCCTACCACCCTGAAGTAGAAGTAGAATGATGGAACCACTATCAACCTATCACTGTGAGATATACCGCTATAAACTTGTACCAATAAATCTGAACCATGCATCAACCTGTACCTCAAACTGTAATCAACCTGTACCATAAACAAGTGCATCAACCATGCACCAACTTGTACCAAACAACCTATAATAAACCTGTACTATAAACAAGTGCATCCAACCATGTACCAAGTATGTACCAATCATGTTTCAACTACTCATCAACCAACATCATCAACTATATACCTCATGTATGTGCCAACTCATCAACTACTTGTCTCAACCATGTACTCAACATGTAACTCAACCAAAAGCCCTCATCAATTTCATCATCCAAATATGATTTTTAGCTCTGTAATATACCTGGTGTATATGATCACATTCTTGCAAACCTTCCTTAACTTTAACAACAAGAGACTAGCATTTTCATCAAACTTTTCTTTAGTCTCACATGCCTAGTTTTGGATTAGTCAACAACCCTAACTTGAAGTAATCATGAATTTGTACCTATAATGTATAAAGATATGAAACTAATAAACAATGTTTTTCAGTGTGTTTTATGCTATTCCTCCAAGTGTCACTACTTGGAACCTCTCATAAAAGGCGTTATAGCAAAAATGGCATACCTTGCTGAATTATGGCTTATTCTAGAGAGAGACCTTGTAGAGCGTTCCACACATAGAATAGTTTATGAATTGATATGAAACTATTGCACAACATACTACAGACTATACCCTAACCAACACATTTGGTCTCACAGAATTTGGATCTGTTATGAAGAAGTTGCGACATTTTTACCCGAAACACATGTTTTTGACTAGTTTCAGGACTAGCCACAAACCCTATTTTCCATGGAGTGTAAATCCAAAAATACAACGACCCACAAGATGAATGTTTTACCACAGATACCTGGATATTCTTTCTCAATGGAATAACAATTTCATGGTCTGAATCATTATAGAAAAAACGTTATAGAAAAAATGGTGAGATGACCTGTAAATAACATACCTTAGAAAGCACCATCAAAAGAATTTATCCTTCCTTGCATTTCGGCCTTCTTTTCTTCACCTTCACTCAAAATTCCGATTTAGATATCCTTGGTTACCCTAGAAACCTATAGATATTCAATATTCTCAAGTGTGTGTTAAATGAGAGAGCCTTGCCTCTTATTTATACTCTCCAAGTAGCTTCCTTAAAAACATCTTCCAGGTCACTTGGCCAACTTTCCTTATTTTAGGGTTAACCCACTTCTAATTTATCCATTACAATTATTATTGAAATAATTTATTTTGTATTAAATTTGAATTATAATACACTCATCACTTCACTTTATTATTTATCCTTTAAAAATCTCTTAAACCACTTTGACTATTTTGACCTTTTGGGGCTTCTAGATGACATATGAGGGTCCTCCAACTTCGTAAGGCCGTAACTCTCAAACCGTGAGGACTTATCTGACGTTCCACATACCACCAAAAATGGCATGAAATGTACTATCCATATAGAATAGTATTATCTAAAAATATATCATCAATCATACCATTATCCATCAAACAAACTTGGGTCCATTACCCAAACCTGGGGTCTCCAACTTCTCATGGCCATAACTCTCTAACTGTGAGGAGTTATGTTACGTTCCACATACCACCGAAAATGGAATGACAAGCACTATCCATATAGGATGGTTTCCCTAACAAATTCACTATCCTTCATCTGATTATTCCACAATTAAGCATGGGTTCTCTTACTCTGCAAAGCGTCTTCTCGTGAGGGCTTTCACCATAAGGGGACCACTTTGGAGTTCATCCATATTTACTTCTTATTAACCATGAAAAAACAATAATGAGTCATATTTACATCAAAAAATATTGGGTCCATTACCCAAACCTTTGTGCTAGGGGGATTTCTTCAAGGGTTGACATCAATGACAACCAACCTTAATCAACAATCTCCCCCTTTGGCATTGATGGCAACACTCTGATGAAATAATGAAATAATATCACTCATGATCCCCCTGGAACCATGCCTCTGTCCTCTGCATCTGATAAATATGCTCCCCCTCAAACCATGCTTCTATCCTCTACATCTGATAAATCTCTCCCCCTTTATCATCAATGGAAAAGGTATATTTCCATCCAGGGTTGCTCCCCCTGACTGAACTATCCTCGTATGGTGCTTCCTCATGTACATATAAGACATATAAGATAAGCATTCAAAAAGCATTCATTTTGGAGTAGAAATAACTCCAAGTCTTTGGCGAAGATATTCAAAGGATTCTCGTGGAAGTGGTTTTGTAAAGATGTCTGCCACTTGTTCTTTTGTGGCCACATACTCAACTCTAATGTTCTTTTCTGCAACCTGTTCCCGTAGAAAGTGATACTTGATTGGAATGTGCTTCATCTTGGAGTGCATCACTGGGTTTTTTGCGATATTGATGGCACTTGTATTATCACAATATATTGGAATGGGCTCATCATACTCAACTTGTATATATGTCAAAGTTTGTTTCACCCAAAGAACCTATGTACAACATGTTGCTACTACAATATACTCTGCCTCGGTTTTAGATAGAGATATTGATGATTGTTTCTTGCTTAGCCATGATACCAAACACTCACCTTAGTAGAACGATGCTCCACTGATGCTTCGTCGGTCATCAATACAACCTGCCCAATCTTCATCTGTGTAGGCAATAAGTGATAGATATTTTCTTTTTGGATACCATAATCCAAACTCTTATGTTCCTTTGAGATATCTGAAGATCCTCTTTACTGCTAATACATGTGATTCCTTTGGTGCTTCTTGAAATCATGCCACCTGTTCAACTACCTGCATTACATCTAGTCTGGATGTTGTCACATATAGAAGGTTTCCATTCATTGACCTGTATTGCCTCTGATCTGTAGACTTTGAATCATCATCTTTTCTCAACTTACAACTGGTTTGCATGGGAGTGATAACTGGTTTGCAATCTTCCATTCCAAACCTCTTTAGCATTTCTTTGATATACTTGGTTTGAGAAATAAAAATTCCTTGGTTTCTTTGACGTATTTGAGGTCCCGGGAAGAAGGATAGTTCTCCAAGTAATGACATTTCAAATTCATTATACATGTATTTTGCAAATTTCTGGCTTAACCTGTCATCATCACTACCACAAATAATATCATCAACATAAACTTTAATTAATAAAATATTACCTTGACTTACCTTGATGTAGAGGTTGTTGTCTGCACATCCTTTTATGAACCCTGCCTCCTACACATATTTATCTAGTCTGGAGTACCATGCTCTAGGAGCCTGTTTTGCACCATACAAGGCCTTCTTTAATTTACACACATAGTTTGTGTTCTCTGACAACTGAAATCCTTTTGGTTGTTCAATGTAGACTTCTTCTTCAAGTTCCCCATTCAGAAAAGCTGATTTTATGTCCATCTGATATACTTTAACATTTTCGGAGCATGCATAAGCTAAAAGCAAACAGATTGCTTCCATTTTTGCAACTAAGGAAAATATCTCTTCAAAGTCGATTCCTTCAATCTGTGCATATCCTTTACATACCAATCTAGATTTGTTCCTTGTAACATGTACATCTTCATTCAATTTATTCCCGACAGCCCATTTTGTGTTGATCACATTCTTATTCTTTGGTATTGGAACCAATTCCCAAGTGTCATTTTTCTCTATTTGATCCAATTCTTCATCCATGGTCTTATTACAAAATTCATCCTTGTTGGCTTCTTCAAAACAGTTTGGTTCAATTGTAGATAATAGTGCTAGGTGTGTTTGGTCTTGTGAATGGATTTTTCTTCTAGTCACAACTCCTGCATCTTTGTTTCCAATAATCTGATCTGAAGGATTATTCTTGTGTACTCGTTTGCTAGGTGTCTTTGGAGATACTTGTTGAACTTGCTCTTCTTCTTTTGTCGAATTCTCTTCATATTTATATTCCTCTTCTACTTCTTTTTCATCTTCTTCTTCAAAAAGTTGTTCCATTGATTTTTTGTATTCTTCCTTTGATTACGGTCTGCATGTTTCATCAATTGTTACGTTGATGCTTTCCACAACTTTGTTTAATATTAGATTGTAACACTTGTATGCTTTCCTTGTACTTGATTAACCAACAAGTATTCATTTGTCCACAGGAGAGTCAAACTTTCCCATTCTGCCATCTTTTCTTTTGATGTAGCATTTTCTTCCAAAACCTCTGAAGTGCTTCACATTTGTTGATCCTCCTTTCCATAGCTTTTAGGGAGTTTTATCAGTGTTGTTTCTGAGAATTACTTTGTTTTGAATGTGAACTATTGTATGCACTGCCTATGTCCAAAAAATATCTGTCAACTTTGAATCCATTATCATTGTTCGAGTCATTTCTTGTACTGTCCTGTTCTTTCTTTCAACAACTCCATTTTGTTGAGGTGT
Source organism: Picea mariana (assembly GCA_032191745.1). Classification (NCBI taxonomy): domain Eukaryota; kingdom Viridiplantae; phylum Streptophyta; class Pinopsida; order Pinales; family Pinaceae; genus Picea; species Picea mariana. Next base: position 110,806 of record JASDQU010010936.1, on the reverse strand, counting down.
CCTAGTGACGGAGAATTGTCATTTTATTCCATGATTGTTGCAGTAGTCCATAAATTCCTTTGAGTTAAATTCTCCTCCATTATCTGATCTTAAGCATTTGATTCTTGAATCCAACTCATTTTCAACCATTTCCTTGTAGATCTTGAAGTTTTCAAAAGATTCTGACTTGTTCTTAAGAAAGAAAACTGCAGTCATTCTTGTATAATCATCAACTAATAACATAAAGTATCTCTCACCTTTTAATCATTTTTTTGTAGTTGGTCCAAATAGATCAGTATGCACAATTTCTAGTCGTTTTGTTGTTGAATATTCCTTTGATTTGAACATGGTCTTTGTTTGCTTTCCTTGTTGGCAATGCTTGCATAAAGTGTTGGTTGGTTTCATGATCTGGGGAATTTCTCTGACTGCTTCTCTTTTGCTAACTTTTACAAGGTTATCAAAATGCATGTGACCCATTCTTCTGTGCCATAGCCAACTTTCACCTTCCTTTCCTAGACAACACTTTTCATTTCCAATTTCGCTTAACATGTATATGTTGTTTGAAGTTCTTGCAGCTGTAGCGACCAATTTCCCTGAACTATCTTTTCTTATCTCACACTTTTGTGAATCAAAAGTAACTTTATGACCTTGGTCACACATTTGACTCACACTTAATAGATTATGTTTCATATCTTCTACTACTAGAACATTTTCTACTTTTTCATTCTTGTTCCCAATTCAAACTGTGCATTTTCCAATGATTTTGGCTGAATCATCATTTTCAAATGAGACTGATCCATCTCTTTGCTTTCGTAATGTAAGAAACTTGTCTCTATCACCTGTCATGTGTTTTGAACATCCACTGTCAACATACCAACCATGTTTATTCTGTTTAGCTTGTAGAGATATTGTGCATTCTTCATTTCTATACTGATCTTGGTTTCGTATCCATGTCATTTTCTGAGGTTCTTGTTTGTGACTCTATTGAGGTTCTTTAGAAGAGACTGCCATTATGCCATTTTTGGCCATGTGTCCAAAATTGTTACGTTTGTAACATTCCACTTCAGTGATCAAAGATTCAAACATGTTGTAACTTCTTCTCTGTGTTTCACTAGGTATTCTTGAATAATCCCTTTCTGTATGGCTCTCAAAGTAGTTATTGTTCTTGTTGTTAGCTCTGAAATTTACAGCTTTATGTCCAAAATTATTACATGCATAACATAAAACAAAAAATATAGTTTGATACCTAGTAGTTGAAGAACTTCTGAAAGGAGGTTCTCTTATGAATCCTTCTTCTTCTTGAGGCTTGTCTATCTGTTGTTGATTTTGAAATCTGAATCTTCTCGGTGGAGGAGTGTCCCTGTAATCTTCCTTGTATATCTTTTTATCCCCTTTGATTGCTTCTGCAAATATTTTTGGATTTGTGTCTTGCTCTATTTTTTTGGAGCTTGATCCATTTTCTATCTGATTGTATCCAAGTCCGGACTTGTCAACATGAGATTTTTGACTGCTAATAATGTCATCCAAAACTTTTGAGTTATTATGCATATTTTTCTTTTGAATATCCTTTCTTAGTTTGACAATCTCTGCTTCCAGGTTTCCAATGATCCTATCCTTTCCTTCTAGTTGTTCTTTGAGTGCTTCTTCAATTATTTTATCTTCTTCTATTTGAACCTTCAATTTTGTGATCATTTTTTCTAGTTCTCGAGTGTCTTTTTTCTTATCTAGTTATGCTTGTAGTTTCTTGTTTTTCTTCTTTTCTCTTCTGATAACTTCTATGGAACTCATTAATTCTTCTCAGAAGTCAACTTTTGCCTCTTCAATTCTTCTTCATATGCTTCTTCATATTCTTCTTCGGAGTCTTCTTTATCAGTGTCTTCTACTACCATGAATAGAACTCTCCCTATTTCACTATCACTGAATTCATCTTCATTTGATGATGAGATGTCTTCTTTGGTGCAAAATATTTTCTTGAAAACTTTATTTGTAGTTCTTTTACCTTTATATGTTTGTCTTCCTTTTGAGTAACATTCATCATTTATCTTTTTCTTATGAGGACATTTGTTAGAAAAATGACCAATACCATCACAATTAAAACAAATTAAAGGAAGCTTACCTCTATACCTACCATTGGTTCCCTTGTTTTGTCTTTTGACGTAGTTGGCCACTTCTTCATCATCTTCCGAGATGTAGTTGTTGCTGCTATATTCTTCTTATTCCTTTTTATTTTGCTTTGATATTTTGGATGCTTTGAAGGATGCTTCTCTTACATCTGTATTTTCCTGTTTAGTTCTCATCTCATATACTATCAAGATTCCATGCAGTTCATCCATGCTTATTGAGTTTAGATCTGATCTTTCTTCTAGTGCTGATATCTTAGGGTTGAATCTCATAGGAAGAGATCTTAGTACCTTTTGAACAATTACAGATTCTTCGATTTCTTCTCCCAATCCTATGATTTCATTCACTATTTCATCGACTCGTAAGAAGTAGGCTGCGATATCTTCATCTTCCTTCATTTTTATTTGTTCGAACTGACCTCTGTAAGTTTGAATCTTTGTTGCTTTGAATTTTGAATCTCCTTCATAAATATTTTGAATCTTGTCCCAAATCTCTTTAGCAGATTTGCAATGTGCAACTTTGGTGAATATCGTATCACTGAGACTATTCAAAAGTGCATTTTTAGCTTTGGAATTATTCTCACCGAGTTTCACTGCTTTGTCATTTGTTGGTGGAACTGTTGGCATTGTGTATCCATCTACAATTGATTGCCAAATTTGAAATCCATGTGCCTGTATATATGTCTTCCTCCTTATGCTCCCAAAAACATACTTTTGTCCATCAAACTATGGTATTACATTTTTATACGAGTTGGTTCTCTCCATGATCTACCTTTCAGTGGTTAAACTGATTTCTGAAGGAACCTTCTCTCATACCAATTGTTGGATTATTGAGGGGGGGTAAATCAGTAATAGCGTAATTATAATCCTGTTTCTTCAATTGTTATATCAATCTAGAATTATTATCCAATAATGAGCAGTAAGAAATAAACAATCACATACATACACAGTACACCAGTTTTTTATGTGGAAACCCAAATCAGGAGAAAACCACATAATGTTTTTTCTTATATGTCTTGAAGAATTACATTCATTGGAAGTACCAACTTCCTTTATTTTCCATATGCAACTGGAAGGAGTATCCAACCCCCTAGTTTCTCAGGCTACAACCTGAGAGAAGCTTCAACTCCCCAATTCTCTAGATACAACTAGAAGGAGGCTCCAACCCCCTATGTTCTCCAGCTACAACTAGAAGGTGGCTACAACCACCTGTCCTTGCCCCATCCTACCACCCTGAAGTAAAAGTAGAATGATAGAACCACTGTCAACCTATCACTGTGAGATATACCGTTGTAAACCTGTACCAATAAATTAGAACCATGCATCAACCTGTACCTCAATCTGTAATCAACCTGCACCATAAACAAGTGCATCAACCATGCACCAACCTGTACCAAACAACCTGTAATCAACTTGTACTATAAACAAGTGCATCCAATCATGTACCAAGTATGTACCAATCATGTGTCAACTACTCATCAACCAATATCATCAACTATACACCTCATGTATGTGCCAACTCATCAACTACTTGTCTCAACCATGCTATCAACATGTAACTCAACAAAACGCCCTCATCAATTTCATCATCCAAATATGATTTGTAGCTCTGTAATAGAACTGGTGTATATGGTCACATCCTGCAAACCTTCCTTAACTTTAACAACAAGAGACTAACATTTTCGTCAAACTTTTCTTTAGTCTCACATGCCTAGTTTTGGATTAGTCAACAACCCTAACTTGAAGTAATCATAACCTTGTAACTGTAATGTATAAAGATATGAAACTGATAAAAAATGTTACTCAATGTTTTTTATGCAATTCCTCCAAGTTTCACTACTTGGAACCTCTCAGAAAAGGAGTTATAGAAAAAATGGCATACCTTGCTGAATTCTAGCTTATTCTAGAGAGAAACCTTGTAGAGCGTGCCCCAAACAGAATATTTTCTGAATTGATCTAAAACTGTTACACATCATACTATATACTATACCCTAACCAACACATTTTGTCTCACTGAATTTGGATCTATTATGAAGAAGTTACGACGTTTTTACCCGAAACACCTATTTTTGACTAGTTTCAGGACTAGCCACAAACCTTATTTTCCACGGAGTGTAACTCCCAAAATACAACGACCCACAAGCTGAATTTTTTACCATAGATACTTTGATATTTTAATCAATGGAATAACAATTTCATCATCTGAATCATTATAGAAAAAAAAAATTATAGCAAAAATGGTGGGATGACCTGTAAATAACATACCTTAGAAAGCACCATCAAAAAAATATATCCTTCCTTACATTTCGGCCTACTTTTCTTCACCTTCACTCAAAATTCTAGTTTATATATCCTTGGTTACCTCAGACACCTATAGATATTTAATATTCTCAAGTGTGTGTTAAATGAGAGATCCTTTCCTCTTATTTATACTCTCGAAGTAGCTTCCTTAAAAACATCTTCTAGGTCACTTGGTCGACTTTCCTTATTTTTGGGTTAACCCACTTCTAATTTCTCCATTAAAATTATTATTGAAATAATTTATTTTGTATTCAATTTGAATTATAATACACTCATCACTTCACTTTATTATTTATCCTTTAAAAATCTCTTAAACCGCTTTGACTACTTTGACCTTTTGGGGCTTCTAGATGACATATGAGTGTCCTCCAACTTTGTAAGGCCATAACTCTCAAACCGTGAGGAGTTATGTGATGTTCCACATACCACCAAAAATGCCATGACATGCGCTATCCATATAGAATACTATTATCAGAAAATATATCATAACTCATATTGTTACCCATCAAACAAACCTGGGTCCATTACCCAAACCTGGGGTCTCCAACTTCTCATGGCCATAACTCTCTAACCATGAGGAGTTATGTTACGTTCCACATACCACCGTAAATTTCATGAAACGAACTATCCATCTAGGATATTTTCCCTGAAAAATTTATTGTCCTTCATCTCATTGTTCCATAATTAAGCATGGGTTCTCTTACTCCGCAAAGCATCTTCCCATGAGGGCTTTCACCATAAGGGGACCACTTTGGAGTTCATCCATATTTACTTCTTATTAACCATGAAAAAACAATAATGAGTCATATTTACATCAAACATTATTGGGTCCATTACCCAAACCTTTATGCTACAGGGCTTTCTTCAAGGGTTGACATCAATGACAGCCAACCTTAATCAACAATCTCCCCCTTTGGCATTGATGGCAACACTATGATGCAATAATGAAATCATATCACTCATATTGCCCTTGGAACCATACCTCTTTCCTCTGCATCTAATAAATCTGTTCCCCCTGGAACCATGCCTCTGTCCTCTGCATCTGATAAATCTCTCCCCCTTTGTCATCAATAGAAAAGGTATATTTCCATCTGGAGCTTCTCCCCCTAACTGAACTGTCCTCTTATGGTGCTTCCTCATGTACATCTAAGACATATAAGATAAGCATTCAAAAAACATTCAAAAAACATTCATTCTGGAGTAGAAATAACTCCAAGTCTTTGGCAAAGATATTCAAAGGCTTCCCGTGAAAGTGGTTTTGTAAATATGTCTGCCACTTGTTCTTTTGTGCCCACATACTCAATTCTGATGTTCTTTTCTGCAACCTGTTCCTGTAGAAAGTGATACTTTATTGGAATGTGATTCGTCTTGGAGTGAATCACCGGGTTTTTTGAGATACTAATGGCACTTGTATTATCACAATATATTGGAATGGGCTCATCATAATCAACCTGTATATCTGTGCCACCTATCCAACTGCCTGCATTACATCTAGTCTGGATGCTGTGACATATAGTAGGTTGACAATCATTGACCTATATTTCCTCTGATCTGTAGACTTCAAATCATCATCTTTTCTCAACTTACAACTGGTTTGCATGGGAGTGATAAATGGTTTGCAATCTTCCATTCTGAACCTCTTTAGAATTTCTCTGATATACTTGGTTTGAGAAATAAAAATTTATTGGTTGCTTTGACGTATCTGAAGTCCCAGAAAGAAGGATAGTTCCCCAAGTAACGACATTTCAAATTCATTCTGCATGTCTTTTGCAAATTTCTGGCTTAACCTGTCATCATCACTACCCAAAATAATATCATCAACATAAACTTCAATTAATAAAGTATTACCTTGACCTACCTTGATGTAGAGGTTGTTGTCGGAACTTCCTTTTTCTGAACCCTACCTATTGCAGATACTTTTCCTGTCTGGAGTACCATGCTCTAGGAGCCTATTTTAGACCATACAAGGCCTTCTTTAATTTACACACATAGTTTGTGTTCTCTGACAACTGAAATCCTTCTGGTTGTTCAATGTAGACTTCTTATTCAAGTTCCCCATTTAGAAAAGCTGATTTTACATCCATATGATATACTTTAACATTTTTGGAGCATGCATAAGCTAAAAGAAAATGGATTGCTTCCATTATGACAACTGGGGAAAATGTCTCTTCAAAGTCGATTCCTTCAATCTGTGCATATCCTTTACATACCAATTTAGCTTTGTTCCATGTAACTTGTCCATCTTCATTCAATTTATTCCTGAAAACCCATTTTGTGCCGATCAGATTCTTATTCTTTGGTCTTGGAACCAATTCCCAAGTGTTATTTTTCTCTATTTTATCCAATTCTTCATCCATGGCCTTATTCCAAAATTCATCATTGTTGGCTTCTTCAAAATAGTTTGGTTCAATTGTAGATAAGAGTGCTAGGTGTGTTTGTTCTAGTGAACGAATTTTTCTTCCAGTCACAACTCCTACATCTTTGTGTCCAATAATCTGATCTGAAGGATGATTCTTCTGTACTCGTTTGCTAGGTGTCTTTGGAGATACTTGTTGAACTTGTTCTTCTACTTCTGTCGAATTATCTTCATCTTCATCTTCCTCTTCTACTTCTTTTTCATCTTATTCTTCAAAAAGTTGTTCCATTGATTTGTTTTCTTCTTCCTTTGATTTTGGTCTGCATGTTTCATCAATTATTACATTGATGCTTTCCACAACTTTGTTTAATATTAGATTGTAACACTTGTATGCTTTCCTTGTACTTGATTAACCAACAAGTATTCCTTTGTCCACACGAGAGTCAAATTTTCCCATTCTTCCATCTTCTCTATTGATGTAGCATTTTCTTCCAAAAACTTTGAAGTGCTTCACATTTGTTGGTCTTCGTTTCCATAGCTCGTAGGGAGTTTTATCAGTGTTGTTTATGAGCATTACTCAGTTTTGAATGTAAAATGTTGTATTCACTGCCTGTGTCCAAAAAATATCTGTCAACTTTGAATCCATTATCATTGTTCGAGCCATTTCTTGTACTGTCATGTTCTTTCTTTCAACAACTTCATTCTGTTGAGGTGTCCTAGCGACACAGAATTGCCTTTTTATTCCATGATTGCTGCAGTATTCCATAAATTCCTTTGAGGTGAATTCTCCTCCATTATCCGATCTTAAACATATTATTCTTGAATCCATCTCATTTTCAACCATTTCCTTATAGATATTGAAGTTTTCAAAAGCTTCTAACTTGTTCTTAAGAAATCAAACTGCAGTCATTCTTGTATAATCATAAACTAATAACATAAAGTATATCTCACCTTTTAATCCTTTTGTTGTAGTTGGTCCAACTAGATCAGTATGCACAATTTCCAGTGGTTTTGTTGTTGAATATTCCTTTGATTTGAACCTGGTCTTTGTTTGCTTTCCTTGTTGGAAATGCCTTCATAAAGTGTTGGTTGGTTCTGTGATCTAAGGAGTTTCTCTAACTGCTTCTCTTTTGCTGACTTTGACAAGGTTATCAAAATGAATGTGACCCATTATTCTATGCCATAGCCAACTTTCATCTTCATTTCCTAGACAACACTTTTCATTTCCAATTTCGCTTAACACATATATGTCATTTGAAGTTCTTGCAGTTGTAGCGACCAATTTCCTTGAACCTTCTTTTCTTATCTCACACTTTTGTGAATCGAAAGTAACTTTATGACCTTGGTCACACATTTGACTCACACTTAAAAGATTATGTTTCATATCTTCTACTAGTAGAACATTTTCTGTCTTTTCATTCTTGTTCCCAATTCAGACTGTGCCTTTTGCAATGATTTTGGCTGAATCATCATTTCTGAAGGAGACTGGTCCATCTCTTTCCTTTCGTAATGTAAGAAACTTTTCTCTATCACATGTCATGTGTTTTGAACATCCACTGTCAACATACCAACCATGTTTCTTCTGTTTAGATTCTAGAGCGACGGTGCATTCTTCATTGTTATACTGATCTTGCTTTCTTATCCATGCCATTTTTTGAGGTTCTTGTTTGTGATTCTGTTGAGGTTTTTTAGGAGGGACCGTCATTCTTCAATTTTTGGCCATGTGTCCAAAATTGTTACATTTGTAACATTCCACTTCAGTGCTCAAAGATTCAAACCTGTTGTAACTTCTTCTCTATGTTTCACTAGGTATTCTTGAATAACCCCTTTGTGTATGGCTCTCAAAGTAGTTATTGTTCCTGTTGTTAGCTCTACAATTTACAACTTTATGTCCAAAATTATTACATGCATAACATAAACCAAAATAAATAGTTTTATACCTTGTAGTTGAAGATCTTTTGAAAGGAGGTGCTCTTATGCATCCTTCTTCTTCTTGAGGCCTATCTATCTATTGTTGATTTTGAAATCTGAATCTTCTCGGTGGAGGAGTGTCCCTGTAATCTTCCTTGTATATCTTTTTATCCCCTTTGATTGTTTCTGCAAATATTTTTGGATTTGTTTCTTTCTCTGTTGTTTTGGAGCTTGATCCCTTTTCTGTCTGATTGTATCCAAGTCCGGACTTGTCAATATGAGATTTTTGAAGGCTGATAATGTCATCCAGAACTTTTGAGGTATTCTGCATATTTTTCTTTTTAATATCCTTTCTTAGTATGATGATCTATGCTTCCAGGTTTCCAATGATCATGTCCTTTCCTTCTATTTGTTATTTGAGTGCTTCTTCAATTCTTTTATCTTCCTCTATTTGAACCTTAAATTTTGTGATCATTTGTTCTAGTTCTTGAGTGTCTTTTTTCTTATCTAGTTATGCTTGTAGTTTCTTGTTTTTCTTCTTTTCTCTTCTGATAACTTCTATGGCACTCATCAGTTCTTCTCGGAAGTCAAATTTTTCCTCCTCAATTTCTTCTTCATATGCTTGTTCATATTTTTCTTCTAAGTCTTCTTTATCAGTGTCTTCTACTGCCATGAATAGAACTCTCCCTATTTCACTGTCACTGACTTCATCTTCATCTGATGATGAGATGTCTTCTTTGGTGAAAAAGATTTTCTTGAAAACTTTATTTGTAGTTCTTTTACCTTTATATGTTTGTTTTCCTTTTGAGTAACCTTCATCATTTCTCTTTTTCTTATGAGGATATTTGTTAGAAAAATGACCAATACCATCACAATTAAAAAAAATTAAAGGAAGCTTACCTATATACCTACCATTGGTTCCCCTGTTTAGTCTTTTGATGAAGTTGGTCACTTCTTCATCATCTTCCGAGACGTCATTACTGCTGCTATTTTCTTCTTGTTCCTTTTTCTTTTGCTTTGATCTTTTGGATGCTTTGAAGGCTGCTTCTTTTACATCTAGATTTTCTTGTTCAGTTCTCATCTCATATGCTGTGAAGATTCCATGCAGTTCATCCATTCTTATTGAGTTTAGATCCGATCTTTCTTCTAGTGCTGATATCTTAGGGTTGAACCTCATAGGAAGAGATATTAGTACCTTTTGAACAATTAGAGAATCTTCGATTTCTTCTCCCAATACTATGATTGCATTCACTGTTTCATCAACTCGTAAGAAGTAGGTTGTGATATCTTTATATTCCTTCATTTTTAGTTGTTCGAACTGGCCTTTGTAAGTTTGAAGCTTTCCTGCTTTGACTTTTGAATCTCCTTCATAAATATTTCGAAGCTTGTCCCAAATCTCTTTACAAGATTTACAATGTGCAACTTTGGTGAATACCGTATCA